>JBCJKH010054455.1:0-22546 GCA_039877255.1 Loriculus beryllinus
AAAAGTATGTTTTTTAAGTAAACAGCAGAGATCCTCCAAGATAAAAGGTAACAAAAGAGAAGACAAATAGATTGACTTTTCATCTCACTAGCAATATAGAGAAGCCTTTTCTTCACATGCTCAGCTACCTAATGTTACTGATAAAACAGATGTTTTTGTAACCAGTATATATTTTTTCCATTATAAAAATTAAGTGGAAGGACTCAGAGTTTAAGGGATCTTTACTTGACTCTCAACAGGACGCCCTTTTTTTATAGGCTTCTTCAATGGCACAGCCTGTTAAACTGGTTTATAAACCTTATTCTGGAGGAGCTTAGCACAAAAGTAGCATCAAAAAAAGGGATGAGAGAAAGATAGCTTATCTTTGCATTTCATGCAGAACTGTCCAAAACACCAATATCGAATTTTCACCAGGTGGGGTGAACTTTCATGTTCATGTTTACCTCAATCTTCTGTCCATACCTTTTTAATTGATGCCCAATATATATAATTGCACACTTCCAAGTTTTCTTGCTTCTGGGATGTTAAACCAAATAATTATGTCATCTCTTACCAGATACTTTTGTGTTTAAACTGTGAAGTAAATAATCTAGTGATTTGGCATAGCCCAAGTACACAAAGAAAGTTCATCCAGAAAGTGCCATGCACACAAAAAATTAAGCTAGTAAAAATATTTATGTACTCAGAAATGGGAGAGCCTGAGTTTTGCATTAGGTAGATCTCCATGACAGCCAATGGGGCCAGAAGTACCCTTTTATAGAGCAGCCCATTTTCTTTAGTATTTGAAGGATCTTGAATCTTAGCTCCTACTGTTCTGTGCATTTTCTTTTCAGTCTTTCAACCTCTCTAGCCTCCATACACTGAGATGTGGCCAGCTGCAAACTATATGGTGTTGAACATCCCCAATTCTCTGATTTATCACCATAGCTCATTACACAAGCAGGCCTTGCTGGTTTAACAAACAGACATTAAGATCACAGTGGATCCTGTATAGCATTTTCGGAGTACACCAGAAGGCTGAACAGAACTTGCTCAGACACAAACAATTCTTGTACGATATAACAGGAATAGCAGGAAAACGACATTCACCACATAAAAAAAGAATAAAGACAAAGAAAAAATACCCAACCAACCAGTGTAAGCTTGAAAACACTTGCCTCATTCTTCTGTGATTTGAGAAATGAAGTCTAGCACAGCAAAACAAATCAGAGCTACTTTTAATCTGTGAACAGCTCTTTTGATGAAATCTGTCACGTTTCTGGCTTCTTTTTTTCCTTGTGAAAAGAGCAAAAATGCTATTTCTCTTAAAGAATTTCCAAATGTTTTATCTTTAATAATGTTTCTGTATGAGATAGTTCATCACTGCAGGCACCATCTTGTTTGTTAATTCTTCCACTGTCAAAACAACATAACCAATAGTTTATAACATTACAAATCTTGGACATCAGTCATAGTATAGAGATTTCCCATTATGTATGGGGTTGTCTATTCCGATATGTTTGAAAAGCCAGTCATGGCTGGTTATACATTAATCCGTTGCTATGAGCAGCATAATATTCTATATTGAAGCAGTCAACCTACTAATGGCATATGAATTTTTCAGTTGCTTTTGTTACTGTTTGTGGTTTTCCAGATGGTAAGAAATTAGTCGCTTAGATTAAATATTTTTTAATGCTTTTTCTGTGAGTTCTATATTTGATGCAAGATTTGGCAAGTCCTTTGAAGTCTGGCCTCTTAAAGATACAGCCTTCTGTCCAAAAATTCTCAGGATCCCTATTCCTATGCTACAAAACTGCAAACAAGGAATAAAAATTTAGAGAGAAGAATCAAAAAAGGACATAACAGAAGTGATTCATAGTTTAATTTCATACAAAAGTGGTAAGCAAAATGTCACCTCACTAAGTCTTCAAAAGATCCAGTTCAGTAAATATGGCTCTTTCAGATCACTTTACAAAGATTCATCCATCAGCTGTCATTCTTCAGCAGAATATACAAAGAAAGATTCAGGGCTGCCAGCACCCAATATACATATTTAAGAGACCTCTGTGCCTTTTCTTTGAGATAACTTGAAGAAAGAGCACAAAACAAAACCAGGAATACCAAAGTGCTTTGGGTGCCTTTTATTTTGATTTTTTGGCTCTTAATGCTGACATTTTGAACTCGACTGGGGAAAGTAGAGAGGAGACCACTCAAGTCATTGCTGCATCTGTGGGTATTATGTGATCATTTAAAACCTCTAAATAAATGAAAATCCATGGATCCCATTTGTTCTGTTGCACAATTTGAACAGGTCTAACACTGCAGAACCCAATGCAGCTACAGTAGTAAATCATCAGAAATCTGAAAAGCTCAGTATTACAAGTGACAGGCTTTTTATGCTGCAAATCAGCATGTCATCTCCTGCAAATTTTTAAGTCAGAAAAAAGAAGAGGCAAAGGCAAGGGGCTTCATGTCTTAAAAATCAATGACCAAAGAGGCAATAGATCGCAGTAAGTATCAGTTTGGAATTGTGCAGTCCTATGTACCACGTTCTTAAACTCTAGTGGGACAAACATGAGCCTGGAACAAACATCAGCTCCCCAAAGTATGCTTAAACTGCCTGGAGAAACCCTCGCTTGGTCAGAGATCACACCTAGGCTGACTTCTGTATTTCAAACTTCTGAAAATAACCAAAAGGAGGAATTTGCTTTAGGAAAAGCCACAAGAGAACAGCCAGCTCACTAGGAACATTATACCAGGTAAACCACAATTTGCTGTACAGAGAGCTGAACCTCGCAAGCCTCCTTCAGCAACCACCCACCCCCAGCTGACATACTGCATAAAAAACAAAGCGCACACATGCTGTAGCCATCCTGCTCACTCTGAAAGTATTAAGAGGGTCCTGGGGTACTTTCACAGGTGGGCTTTCATCACTCTAGAAATTGCTCTACTATCCCACTGCTCTGTAGGTAAGATGCTTTCCCAGGGCACTGAAGACCTTCTCTTGGCAAGGAGATCCATAACCTGCAAGCTGCGCAGCCAGGCAATCCAAGGCTAGTCTACAAAGTCAGGCAGGGTGTTCCAGCTGTGCCAAGAGGAACACAGCACTCACAAACCTCAGCCCTCTAGGCAGCCTTTGGACATTTGTTCACCTCTCAGTTTTCCCTCCCATTCCTATAGCTGATCAAGACAATGAAATATTGCAGGTTAAACTTAAAAGCAAGTACTGGCTTCTTTGTTTCAGGTTTTGTTTTGATCTTAAGTAAATACTGCATTCTTTTCTTCCTCCAGTTCCCAGTTCTTGCCAGGCAAGAATGTTCCTTCATTTGAAGTGATTCACAGGTTTGGAAGAACATACCACTGCAGAGATCTGGGTACATACATAGTTATGCTTCCTTACTACTGTGCACCACACCAACGGAAGGTCCTTGTATTGCTGATGTTGCCATCCCCGACTATATACACATTTGGAAGATATCTTCAGTTACCAGTACAGTACTTCTGATAACTAAGGAAGCATTAGTCAACCTCAAAAAAAAAAAAAAAAAATGAAAAAGAAAGAAAGAAAAAAATGAAGAAATTAAGAAAGGGAAAGCTAATGTTCACCACATGCACTGCCTTGCGAATTCAGTTGAACTTTCTGTGCTTTTCTTTTGCTTTGGAAAAATGTGTAAACCATGACTTCAAATCATTTGCAAACTCCCCTGTTTTCATTTATTAACATAACCTGACTGCATGAGAGTACTATTTTAACCTTAGACTGGAATACTAATAAAAACCCTACACAATTACAGATACGTGTAATTTCAGCTTTCATTGTGTTATTATTCCAGTGGATCCCAAAAACTTCCAATTGAAGTTACCTTAAAAGTTCTGCATTTCAATTAGACACGGAACCAAATAAACTCCAGTGATCACAATAACCTTGAACTTGTGGAAATTCAGATCTAAATCCAGGTTTTGCAGCTGTATTCCATCCTGAGTTTAAATGTGACTCAGAATCAGTATTGTGGCTGCACACACAGTTTACAGGAAACATCTAATTCAACATTTTTTGTAGGTATTCCATATTTTAGTTACTCCCAAATTTCTGCCCAACTCTTCATACCAATACCTAAATTCAGACTTTGGCTTTTTTCCTGGACTGACTAAAGCCTTAAGCACACACATCAATTCACTACAGAATAAACATCATGGCACTGACTTGAATCCAAAACTCTCTGAACAACTGTTTCACATCTAAGTAATTGCACCAGCAGTAGTTGGGTCATCTCCTTGTTTATATGGGAGAAGGGGGCAGCTGGAATTGCAGCCAATGACTTTATCATACAACATGAAAAGCCTTTGGGCTATCCTCTCAGCTGGGATAAATAAGCAGAACTCTATTGGTTTCTGGGTGAATGAGATTATAATTCAAATCAGAAGCATGGTGTTTGTTTATACCATAACAAAGTATCACAGAAGTGTATATCATAAGCCTTTAAGCACTGAGCTGAAGGTTCACAAAACCCATGAGTCTGAGCTTAGGTTTCAGTCACTCCACTGAAGTTATGCCTATTTATTTCAGGATAGCAGTGCTGATGTGCACCAGCTGAGAATCTGGTTCTTCAGCTCCTAGATGACAGCAGAAACCAAATACAGGGGGAGAGAATCAGCTCGAGTGCAGAACTGTATCAGCCATCTCTTACACAGATAGGCCTGTTTCTTCCAAAAGCAAAACTAGGGAATTAGTAAACACAGAATAACACAAAGGACGTATTTCCTTAAGGAAATTCAAATGTGTATACTATGCTTCTCATTCCAGTACAAAGGATTTTGATCTTGAGTAACACTTAACCAGTTATTCATTTTATGTGCCTCCAGCCCTTGTGATTCAAAACAAACTCCTGTATAAAATGCCTTTCAGAACAAGCCATCCATTCAGTTAACTCAACAGCCTATGCTCAGCTAAAAAAAACTAAACCTCTCAAAACTAAACCTCTCTTCCATGCACCAAAAAAAAAAAAAAACAAAAAAAAAAACAAACCACCCAAACCAGCCAGCAGAAATAAACTCAAAGGGCAGTTTCTTCTGGTACCACATCCACACTGCCCTTCCCAGTGGGAGATGACACAGTATGTAACATTGCTGTGTTTCACAATAATTATGTAAGAAAAATCACACGTGGCACAAACAGAATCTGTAACAAAGAGCAGCAGTATATGTTCAAATAAACCACTGGCTATGTCAAAATTAATAACTTGTTTACTGTAGTGGACTCAATAAGTTAACAGGTCAAATGAGCCTAATGACTTCATTATCCAACCCTCTTTTTTTGCTCTTCATTGAGGCTGGAGCTGATTTTATTTTTTTTTTTCCTTTCCAGGAATCATTATGCTTATGTGAGCCAAACATATTGTTATTTGCTACTTTCTGCATGATCATTTTGGCATTCTTATGTGAGAAGATGGTGATCGTTCTGTCTAAATATCGGGGGGGGGGATTATCACTGACATGGGAAGTTATTAGGTTTGATGCAATATAGAGAACATTCACAGTCAGAAAACAGCATCTTTCATTTTTAGGAATGAAGGTAATTGTGCTTTGTGACAGTGCACATCCTTAAGATGTTATGTATCATTGCGTACTTAAAAAAGCAGTACACTTTTCATTGATCTTTCAATTTCATTTTGATTTAAAATGCAGATCTTTCCCTCCATTGAAATCTTAGCATTTTTATCTTAAAATGCATCAGAAAAAATCCATTTCAGACATATGCAGCACCATAAATTACTTTTTGTGGTTGAAACAGTATTCGCTTATGTCATGGGTTGAACATCCTCCTTTATTAGAATGCTATTTATTGCCACCAGCTGCAGTGCTTAGCAAGGAAAGTTCTTGATACCAGCAATTGCTTTTCAGCACCAATGCTTCCGGCTGCTAACGGGGGCTTCTATTGCCAAATGCAGCCACCCCTCTTAAACTGTTCCGTCTGGTTCACAGACAGCTCCTGTCACTGTTACCCCGTGCAGGAGCTGGGGGAAAGGGATTGGATCTGAACCCACTGCTATGTAATCTCTACAGCTATAAATCTCCTGCAACCTTAAGAGGCCTTGACAAATACCACCAGCTTGAATGCTGTCAAATGTGCTCAGGAAATCTACCCATCGTTAATGGACTTCCTTCAAAATTAAAATGCAAGTTCAGCTTGTGAGCAAAAGACTTTTACATCACTAGTCTCAGATCCAGAAAAAAGCATCAGGACTTATGCATGCATCAGCTACATAGCCACTGGTGTCTTAAATTTTAGAGCAGGGAGAAACCAGACAAAGGTAGTTACTCTTCCTCTGTTAAGGGCTATTATTACTCCTGCATTAACAGTTAGCACTGCTATTTTCTTTTGCCTATGACTATGGCAGCCAGGAAAACCATGCAGGAAGAGTATAAAAGTAGCAATGTCAACAGATGTCCTACTGAACACTGTGTACCTTACACAGTAAATCTTCAAAGAGTAGCATGTGTACTGCTCCTGTGTATGCAAATCCTGTTATTTTGCTGATATCATTTGCACACATGCCTTCTTCACAGCTGAACCCTTGAAAAGCCATTGCATATAACTGGCTCAACTAAGCAACAGAGGCAAGCAGTGACAGGAGGAGACTGAACTCTCTTAACATGGAAAGAATTCCTTTCCCCCCTTCAGAAGAGAAACACCCAGTAGGTCAAAGAGGAAGGTTTCTCTGCAGTATAGCACAGACAAGCCTGTCATACAGATGCCTGAACCACTGGAATCTAGAATGAAAAAAAAAATAGTGAAAAAAAAAGAAAAAAGACAAACCCTGAGCCTTCATGAACACAGTTCATTAAATAATAAGCAAATATACAAAATTTTGTCTATATGAATGCTTAAGAAACCTAAAGCATTCAAGCTAGGGTCATTGCAGTGTTGCCTTGTGTGGCAGAGCCTATCTGGAAAGCATACTGAAAGGTTTTTTTTACTCATTGTGAATAGTGATAAAAGTAAGCGTCCTGTTCATCCTACACCTACAGACAGACTACAAAAAAAAAAATCATTCCTCTGTCCATAATGAAATTCTTTTACAGATTCAGAAAGTATGAGAGACATCTGAAAGTTGAAGTTATTTATGGGTCAAAATGCAATTTACTCTCTATTTCTTATCTTGTCTCTGCAAATAATCCAAAACAGTTAGCAAATTACTTTTTCCTTCATATCTTTAAACTGGAAATAAGTATATGTTTCCTCTAAATGACTCATAAACTGGCACAACAGTTTGACTGTGTTATGTGTGAATGAGCATGAAATACTTTCATGAAAATTGCTATTTTCTTTGCATTTATCTTTTCCTTGGGCCAAAGTCTGGGTTGTACTCTGCCCTACACGCAACATTCTAATGTAAAGCCAGTATCTACTTCCCTACCACTGGAGGAAGTCTGCTTCACTACACTGATCCCATTCTAGCCTTTTCTTTAGGAATTACAAGACAAGAGATATGATAATGTAATGCCATGAAGAACGGGTCCCTTAAACAGCTCCTCTCGTCTCTTCCAGCTGGACTTTGGCCAATTCAAATGGATGAGCGAGGGCCAACAGACATTAGTGTAACCCTGTATTTAAAGCTAAATTATCCCCTGAATGACCCTCAAGTCAATTTATGGGTGCAGAGACTAATGTACAATAGAGTTCAAAAAGACTCCAAAGCCTAGCTTTGGAAATGCCTTCACACAAGTCACTTGGGGAATACAGGGGAAAGGAAGGGGTAAAATATACATGTGCTCATTTTCTGCGTCTGTGCAAATGTCCTATTTTGTGATTTTTTGTTTTGGTTTGGTTTTCATTTCTTCTACCATTTTGTGGCTAAAAAAAAAAAAAGCCCCTTTTGAGTTCCCATTATAGCAACAAAGTCTACTGATTCTAATTCTTGTTACTGTTTAGAACAGTAATTTATCTCTGCAGACAACTTGTCCCTAGGGAGCTCAGTAGTTCACCAGTATAACTCTGCCTCACTTCTGCAGATGCAAGAAATATCTGGTTGCGTAGCACGTAAGCACCCTCCATGTTAGTAATGGTGAATAGTAGCCCTCTTAGTTCCCCTTCTCCTATGAGTCTTCCTGCATGAAGACACCCGCGATTTCCTCATAAATTAATTTCTGTGCTGTGGGATAAGCAAGGGAGGCAAGCCATCAGAAAGAATATACATAAGAGCATTCATTCCCTATTCCTTTCCTGGGCTAGGGATCTTAAAAGAATGAGCAGAATTGGAGTCCAAAATTCAAATCACATAAACTGTTTAATTGGCTGCCAGGTTACCTGGCAGTAGTCTATGTAGGCTGTTACTCCTGGTTTCCACAAAAGTTGCTTTGCTGTAAGTTCTGGGCAATTTTTGTAATTCTCCCATGGTGTAGAGCAACACCTCTCATTATTGGATCAGGGTTGGGCTTTTTCCCCAGTATCCCTGCTCAATATAAGGTTTCATTGTTACTGCTTTAATTTTCATCTCGCTTCATAGTTATCAAGTTGGCTTAGTTTAAGCTACAACAGAAACTTGATAAGCTTTAATCAGTTCTCCTGACTCTCCCCAAAATATAATTTCAGAAACAGCTCAGATTTTCAGAACAAGTTAATTATAAAACACAAGCCCACCAAAAACTTTGGAGTAACAAAAAGAGGCATGCAGATGCACCAACATCCTCAGTTTATGTAAATATCTTTTTTCTTTCACACAAGTAGAACCATGAATGACATTTTTAGGCCTAAGTTTCTTAAATGCATCTTGAATCAAAAGTTTTCAAGAAAAAAAAAACATGTAGCCCAGAGGAGAGAATAAGTAACTATTACAACAGGGAAGAGGGACTGAGGGCGGTGGTGGAATAATAAAAGGGAAGTGACTATAGCACGTTTTACTGCAATTTCAATAAGTTTAGTTATGATCATAAAAATTATGACAAGTGGAGCTTTCTGTTGTCTGGTCATTTAATCCTAGTTGCTTTCTTACAGAGTAGTTCACAATTATACACAGCTTTCCTTTCCATGTAACACCATTTCCCGTATAATCATACTGCTTTAGTGTTTTGTTATTCAAGGCTGCTACTTTGCATTAGAGTAGACAGCTGTTAAACACTGGGACAAGTTTCTGGTAAGGTAATGCAAGTGGCCAGGTAGTGATTTCTATGCCACTACCTGGGAGTCAGGCAGCAATAAAGCCTCCAGAACAGTCAACTTACAAGCCAAACCCCTCGATCACCACATTAAAAGCAAGCAAGAGAGGTTTAGAAGGTGCTTCCCCATATGCAACTAGTCAGTCTGGCAAGCAGGACCACCTTTCTTCATTTGCTCCTTTAAACACAATTATTCCTACCAACAGCAATAATCAAGGGCAGCACCTGGCCACTGTCTGAGAAAATGACAGTCCCATTGACATCACCAGATATTTAAATGAAATCCTTGTAACAACCACACCATCAGCTTGCATATTGAACAGTATACAACTCTGAAGCAGTGATGCTTTCAGCTACCTTATACAGATCATTTTTATCCTGGTGTTTCCAAAACAGAGAAATAGTGCAAGCTTTTCAAACCTGGCTGCCTGAAGTGATCTATCTATCCACTTTCTGAGAAGCTTACCTGAGCAAGCCTCCCATTAAGTCACTGTCAGAGACTTCCCAGAATCTTTTGCAGTGGCCTATATTTAGCAAATCTATAACTAGCCCTAAAAAATAAACACAGGGGCAATCTAAAACCAATGGCTAGATTTTTAACAGTAACACAGAAAGATGTACTTCAGGTTTTGTTTGGCTAAATTCAGAGATTAGAAAGGTCAGGTTTCATAAATGCTGAGCATGTACTTTAAAAAATGTTAAGCATTATCTCAGTGCTTTCACAACCAAAAAGACACACTGAAGCAAAACTAGTACCTGCTTACTGTAACTACCTTTGATCAGTTCACCTGCAGATGGCAAGCTGGTTCAGCTACTTTGTGACAGGCACATGAATGTGGCAGACCAACCAGAGTCACAGGCTGTTGAAACCTGATGGCTACAGACATACTAATAAAGGCAAGAGCAGTCCAAGCCTCAAGTTAACCCGGTAAAACCATATAATATCCAGGTAGGACCTATTCTGTCACACTACAGAACCCAAAATAAAATTTCCACCCATGGGAACAACTAAACTCCCATATCCACTGCCTGAGTGGATGATATGTCAGTTTTAGAAGAAAATGATTCTGCAAAGTTCAATTTGCAGAGAATGGAGAAAAAAAAAAAATAAAAAAAGAAAAAAAAAAAGAAAACCACACAAATCATGAGAAACCACAGGTGGTGGAACTTTAGAAGAAAACACAGCTTTCCTATCTCTATGAAAGACCCAAATAAATAAGGGCAACAGATAGATCCAGACACTACTTCAGGAACTGCAAGAAAATTTTGCCAGAGAAGTGTGTAGATGTTTTACTTGGGTGCAACTGGAAACTGAAAATTAAATGCATGCAATAATACAACAGAGCATGTGAGTACTCTTTGGGACTGTAAACTTATCTACTGAAAAACTTCTGTTCAAAAGCATTCCACAAAAAGGGACTGCAGCATCAAAGGGAGAACACTGTGTAGGATTTAATGTGAAGAAGGACAAGTCAGTGTTAATGGGAAAGAGAGACCATATTACAGATGCTGGTAGCCAAAACCAACAAGCTTGCTTTCACTAGATCTCAAAGAACAATTTTTAAGTACTGGAATTATAGAAAGCCACAAAAAAGTGAGACTTCCAGGGCTGGAAGTGAGAACATATTTCATCTCCAGCCAGAATATCAAGTCCATTCCAAAGCTGAGTGACTGGAAGTCTTCCATTGTCTCAAATATTTTTTTTACATTTGCTTTCCCTCCTATTTTCAAAATGAGTGAGCAAGTATCTTCCATGTAAATCCAAGCACTGGATATACACATTTATTAATTTCATAAATATATAATTCAATGCTCTCTAAAGAACTATGTTTAATGCACACCACACTGCTGAAGTAAATCAAGTGTAATTTCAATTAAAGCTTAACATTTTAATTCTACATTTCTAGTATTTCAATACTCTTCTGGGAAAGAAAATGAAAGGAAACATGCTTTTACTATGTCTTCACATGCTACATCCATATTCTAAGAATCAAATAACATTATAATTGTTATTTTGAGAATATTACTATATTGCAAGAAAAGTACAGCAGATATTAAAGATTAACCTGATCTTCTTTTAGCTACACCAGAAACACTTTTAGATGCAGTACTTAATAATAGAAACATAAGATTTTATGACTTGTGACAAGCTTGTACTACATTTTTATTTAAACAAAAGGACTTGTTAGCCATTCTGGGAATACAAATAGTTCTTTAGAAAGCAAAGCACCATTGGTGTACACTTGAGAATGTCCATTAACAATCATAACCTAGAAGCAGTCACCAAATAACCATGGCCACAGAAGAAAGCTCTGTGTACAGTGCCCACTAGGTTCTATTAGAATTGAAAATCACAAGCCACAGCCTGGTTCCTGATTTACTGTTTCTACAAACTTTAGGAAAAAGACAGAGCTGAAGGCATTAATGAAATACAGCAATATGCTGCAAGTCAAGCCTTTTCAATAGGGTATCTTAATTCAAAGATACAAGGAACACATCAACAACAGCAAAACAAGTACATTTTCAGCACACAAGTTTATGCTTTAAGCTAAGAAATAGAGAAGTCCTTTTAATTTGCCCCACAGAAATATTGCCTTGCCTTTACCTGACCTGGTGAACACTCCAAGTGTTGTATCATGCCATACGCAAGTACTCCAGCAGTTAAAAACTTCCTTCAGCCCAGACAACCTCTCTAGCATGTTACTAGAGGAGCTTATCCAAACAGCTTACTCAAGACCCAAGCAGAGACACCACTTGAGGTTTCTTTGTAGAAGCACAAGCAAATCACTGGCCTCACACCAGAGTATGTGTGTGCTCCAGCCAAAACCCAGAACACAGCTGATGGGTGTCTCGCATCCTGCAGGCCATGCTCACCTCAGAGCAGAAAGCCAGCTGACAGCCGCCTGGCAGCAGGAATCCTGGGTGGGATTTTCTGTTGACCTTTAAAGCCAATTGGCAGCTGCACTTCCAGGTTATTTATTGCTGCTGTAGGGAGAAATAAGGTCTCCTTGGAAAAGTTCCTCTCAGTAAGAGCTAAGGATTGCATGTGTATCAGCCATCTGCTGAGAGCTGCAGACAGTCATGTGTTAATTGTCTGCCCTGATATTACCGGGGGGAGGTTGCCCTCTGTTAGCATTTTATAGACTCAGACCCGAAGGCTGCTGCAATAATTAAGAATAAACAGAGTCCCTAAGCAAAGCCCTATTCAGCCAGAACAAAAAGCCATTTAGCCAAGCCTTGCTCTAAGTGTATAATAGAGTATATCTGGGGAAAAAAGTGTAGGAGCAGGAGAATCACCTGATAAAACTTCTTCCAGTATGGCCCTTCTAGCTTTCTGCAGCTTAGGAACATCCTGAGCCATGAGGCATAGACTCTTCCCCATGCTTAAATCTTTAATGTTAAGAGGCAGCAGGTAGCAGACCTACTTTCAATAATACCAATGCACAAAGGCTTGCATCTACCTGTCTCTATGAACCTGGCAGCTATTTACAGCCTTTTAGAAGGATGGGTGAACCTATTGCCAACATGTGCTAGAAG
Organism: Loriculus beryllinus; assembly: GCA_039877255.1. Lineage (NCBI taxonomy): Eukaryota > Metazoa > Chordata > Aves > Psittaciformes > Psittacidae > Loriculus > Loriculus beryllinus. Next base: position 12,673 of record JBCJKH010054455.1, read on the forward strand.
AGTGTGTGATAAATGCAGAGGAAAATTTAACATTTTGACATAGATTATTAGAGAAAGCAGTATTTCATCCATCAAATTTACATCTGTCTTATCTGGGTATTCATTGCTATAGCTCTGTGCTATGTAAGTAGAACAACAAAGGCAGTGGCAGTAGTTCTAGGAGCTTTGCAATAAGCTTCCACTGTGTCTGGATGTCCACAGGTGTGCTTAGCACAGAAGTTTTACTGCCATGTATCTCCAGCTAGTCCTAAGCATCAATCAGGCATGACAAGTTACTACATAGGATCAGGTTGTTCTTGCTAGGGCATGTTTCCATGAGCATTAGGAGGTTCACCATTGCTGAAAGAACAAAATTACTGGAATCAGGCTGCAGTGGGTGACAGCACAGCATGCTATCCTCTCTAGTACTCCATGATGCGTGCTTGGCTTCCTATAATACCCTCATATGAGTATTAAGTTCACTTTTTTTGTTTTTTAAGAAATCACTTAAAATCACTTAGCAACACTCTGTTATATCCTATTAGAAAGCAAAACCTTTGTATTTAACTATGAATATGCTAGGAAGTTAATTTCAGATTTCCTTATTGTACGTATCAAGTTATTTTTTCAATTAAACTGATTCAGTGTTGGAATACAGCATAACTGTGTTTCCTTGAGTACTCTCATAGGCAGCTGAACATCTGGAGGTAAAAAAAACAACCAACAGAAAATAAGAAATGCCACACAGGTTCTTCAAGCTGAACAAAATTCCATAGTCCCTACACACTGCTTGAAAGTGGATATAAAATATCTCCAAGAAAGGAGCCTTAGAACTTGAGACTATCAAGATAGAACAAGCAGTTCTAGCTATGAAAATGTATAGGTATATTCAAGGGGAATTCCTAGGTTGCCATTGCTGCCATCTGCAAGAACCCTCTTCTGGGTTCCAACTTCTGCTTCTGTTAGTGTAAAGTGAGTATTACATTTTTGCTGCTACTTACACTGCATGCATCTCAAAGGTTCGCTTATTCTTAACTAAGACTAGATTGATGAAATTCCTCTTCAGAATTTTTAGTGTCTTCAAAAAACTTTCTGTTTTCAGGAAGAGGCCTCCACTAGGAGGGAAGTGGGAAGGAGTGTAGGGAACACAGGGAAGCAGGGAGAAAGAAAATAAAAAGGAGCTATCTGATTAGCCTCCATGTCCTACCAGCTTAAAGGCAATGGAGCAAGTTACATTAGATTTTTACATATTTTACTCATAAAGTAAAGCTGCCTCAAGCACTGTTGATCTTGCTCAGCACATCGCAGAGTGTCTCAGTGACCTTGGTTGAATTGCAAGGGTGAAGTTTTTACACTGATAAACTGTTTCAGAAGGAAATAGAAGTCATGAGTGAGCATTTTTGTACTGTCAAACAGCATTCTGTTCCTTCTCATCTTCTTCCCTTAATGTGGTTTGTTAGCATAATCATACTGACCACTGTTACTTCCTGTGCATTTATCTATCTGTAGGTGCCTGTATATAAACATAAATAAACCTGAGGTTTACTCTTACCTGAATTGGCATTGGGAGTGTCTCTGGAATCAAAACAGTGCGTGACCAAAATAGGAGTTTGTTTCTTTCTTAAAAGTTCCTTGCAGAATCCCCATGGTGCAGCAGCCAGTGTACAGTTTTCACATACCTCTCACATACCTAATACATCTTGCCTGTCTCACTGTATTTCAGGAACATTAATGAATTAAGTTTCAGGAAGGAACCATGTTGAAGACTCTAATGATTAGTGTCATTTAAGGGACAATTTCTGTAAAAAAAGGCTAATGATATAGCCAAGCTTATTCAAGTGTCAGTGGCAAAACAAGACATACATAAAACCTTGAGCTCTAACTCACAGGTGATCGCTCAGATCACAAGCTCCTCGCTGCCATTTCAGAAATGCCACCTATCATTACACGTTTTCTGTGATATATTTAGGCATACATACAATTATATTAAACACTTTCATGCTGGTTTCAATCTTGTTATTTCATTTCTAAGATTCAAACTAAGCACTTACCCTTCTTTTCTGAGCATGCATATAAGCATCAGTATCTGAAGATGCCTGCAAGAAATTATTAACTCAAGTAGAAGCATAAAAATATGAATGCAGAACAGAACACCAGTTTGCAATTATTCCCATACATCCAGATGTTTCTATGCCTCACACACTGAGACTAATTGTGATAAAAGTCTGAGAGTGCATGGCCAAATTCTGCTGTGATGTGAAATGAAATTGTTTGCACCTTTATGTCAAAGCTAAACTAAGTTTAGATAACACCTCCTCACCACTATAGCAGCTTTCTGGAATGAAGAGAACCCATGGCAAAAGAAGCAAATAGGTGTTAAAAGAGGTGTACCTAGGGAGGAGCATTGTGTTATGGTCAGCTCCTCTAGTGGCCATTGTCCAATGAATGGATTGTTTGTGCTGTTGTACCCATGAAATAAAGGTGTTGGTTCAACTAGCTGTGTAACTCTGCTCTCGCTCTTCAAATTCCACAGCTTGAAAGGCAGTTGGCCCACTGGATATAAAAATACAGCACTTGGTTCAGTTTATTCTTCTAATTTAGATTAAAAGACCCTGGCTAGAGGCACAGTGATTGATGAGAACAAATTACTTGGTATCCTTAAAAATCCTCTGCACGTGGGGTACAGTTGCCATCCTTTGACTGCCAGGAAAGAAAGGAGAGCTTTGGTTCCTAGACTCAGGGCAATGCCAGCAGCATGTATGAATAATGGGAGGATTTGGTGGAGCTCTGTTTCATACCAATTCTTCAGAACGTCTTACTTGGCTCACATGCACTTTTCAGCAGTTATCCTTAGTCCCCAAGATGAGGAGCATGTGCGAGTGTACAGGGAAATGTATATGTTCTTCCCAGCCTTTTGTTGGACAAAGCCCAAATTCCTTGGTGTAGGAGGACTCTGAGGTTCAGACTGGAAGAAAGGGTTCTGGCAGACACAGCCAAGTGGAGAGTGATCTGCATACAAGGTACCTTCCAAAGATGAATCAGGGTGAAATGATTTTACATGTTCTTTCATTGTCCTTCCCACCTTGTAAACATTCCTAAAGCCTGTCTGTAAGCCCTGCATAAAGAAGTGCTAATATCCATATGTCAGTACTGGAAATGATTTCTCCCACACCTCAAGAGCCAAGTTCATCCCCTATGTAATTCCACTGACTTTAATAACTTTTTAGGAGGAAGGATTGCAGCCCTATAAGTCCACCCAAAAGCTGCAGATTCTGCTGAAAACAGCTGCCTGCCTTGTGAGTAGAATGAATCACAACAGACTTCAGTTGCTCAGGCCTTCGCAATAGACTCCTCATCACTTCTGTATGCAATTCTGCCTGTGAATCTTTAAATTATCTGGACACCAGCTGCTTGAAAGTCTTGAAAGGCCCATTATAGGAGATAAAGGCAGCAGAGCAACCCTTGCTCTCGGTTCTCAAATGTGTGTCTGAGCTGTAGTTATATTGTATTTATCCTACTGTAAAGGATTTCTTGTCTAGCTGCAATATCTAGGAAAAAATTTTCTGATATGTTTCTTGATTTCCAAAAAGGAGGAATGAGCATTCACCTTTCTTTGCTCTGTCAGTCACAAACAAGAAGTCAAATGTAGGTCAGGGTGAACCAATGCACTTAGAGGTATTAAATTGCTTCAATGTCTGGTCAGTAAATCTTGATCCTATGGTCAGAGAATGCTGAATTCCAGCTTTACAATAAAAATGGACCAGCAGGGAGCTTCAGAGAAGCTAGTGGGAAAAATTTCATAGGATCATGCAGAAATGTTATTTAACAAATTCTCTTCTATTATAATGATTCTGTGACCCTGGTGGTGCCTTCCAGTCTTATGTTCCTATAAATAGCTTGCTTAAGAACTAATTCCTCCTGACAATCTGACAGAGCTTCAGCTCACAATAGAGCATGTCACTGGTTAGTTTATCTTGTGGCTAATCTTAGCATTTGATTTTTTGTTTTCTGGTACTTAGTTATTCTGAACACCAAGACACCGTTATTAACATTACCTGTTGAGAATTTTTACTTGGTGAGTAAATAAACTTCCAGCTCCTTCAACAACAGATGCTCTAAATTAAAAGATCTGAAAGTCACATTCATATTCTTTAAGCAAATGGTGCATTCTAGGATCCTAAATTATAAACATAATTATAAATCTGTACAAAGTCCAGCTAAAAGAATCTGCTTGGGACAGAAGTTCTGCCTGACAAGAAGTGAAGCATCAGACATTGCAATTAGTCTTAAAAAAGTAGCAGGGGAAAGGTCTTCAGAATGAGCTTCTTCAAATTGGCTTTTATGATGGCATATAACATAAGACAACATAGTTGTATGAGAATGAGTTTCCATGAGCTGTGTTGAGAAAGAAATAAACAAGATAAACCTAACACACTTTCAGATATTGAAATGTATACACAAAACTACTGCTGTTTCCTAAGGAAGGGGAGCAGAGAAGGAGAGAGGGAGAAGTTGTAGTGAAAATTTCTGTAACTAATTTCCCTGTACCCAGATAAGGACATGACAAAAAGTGATTTTTATAGCCAGCCTCCCTAATACTACTTAAGGAATAACACCTTTCTCTCTTCCACAGTCTGTTGCGCAGTATTGTATGTGGTATGAGATTAGGGCTTCTTCAAGGCGTTCTTTGTTCTTCCCTTTTTGCCTAATGCAATAAGGTAGGGGGTTGTCAGGATTTTACTATGCAACAGTAGAACTATTTTTTTATGCTAAATCTGCAAATGCCTCTCTCTCTGCATGTTGTCACACAAATCCCTTAGCAAAAAATTCATTTCATTTCACTGCTTTAGCTGTCTAAAAGGTATACTAAATTCCTACAATCCTAATCCAAAGGTCACCTTTCCTAATTTAGGCATCTAAATTTGTTCTGTAATGAATGCGCCCCCACCTGTCATATCTCACCTACCGTACATTTGTCTCAGGATCCTCCTCCTCAGCATAGTTCCTCTAATTCTAAGACAAATGTGTTAAATGAGTGGACTATGGAGTGAAAGAAGACGACCAGTACAGACTGCGTCTGACTTTTAGACAACTAAAATTAAAAAAGATCCATGTTTCATTGGATTTTCTTCTGTGTAAGACTTCACACACTATTATCTATATGAGATATTTTAGATCCTAAACTGAAAGATCTTATTCAGCCCAGAGTCTACAGGTGACAGCAGAAGGTACGGCATTTCACACATTTTAGCAAGGATTCCTTGCAATCCCCTTCAGACATGGATTTTAAATTAGGAGTAGATTTGCTCCAGACTTTCTCTATAGCCAGTGAAGAAAGGCAAGTACCTTCAGAGAAATGTGGCTCTGGTGTGCCTGCCTTTCTCCATTGACAACAGAGGAAGCCTCAGGCTCCTACGGTCGATCTTGGGTACTTCAGTTAAATGATGGAATGAATCCACATGTATCAGCTGCAATGCTGGGGCTCACAATAAGTTTGAAATACACTTTAAAGTCTTGCAAGTATAATATAAATAATATAGTCTTGCAAGTATAATATAAATAATATTTCAAATTGCATATAGTGCTGGTGATATGTTTGTGTAATGGTATGCGTACACATGCATGCGTGCACGGTTTACTTATGCTTTACGCTACAACAAAGGAAAACAGCCTGGTTATATAGCCTGCAAAGTAACAAAGCCAGTTTTCAGAAAGACCTTTACATGGAGATCACAGAATAATCATTTTTAAGAAGTGAGCTTTATCCAGTTGCACAAAGCGTATTAATACTTCCAAAGCCAATGAAATGCAATATTGAATTTGTTCTGGTTGAGTATGATTATATGGTGAGACCATTTTGACCTGATGAAATGATAATAATAAAAAAGCCCAGTGGTAATAAGCGAAACTTTACTACTGACCTCTGTAAAGACTTATTACCAAGTCTCATACTGTCACTGACATCCAGGATCAACAGTCCTTGCAAGCAGTGGACTTAAAATGAAGTTGTCTGGTTTCGGCAACAAAATATTCTGCGTTTAGCAAAGGCATATGTTTCAAACTCAAATGACTTCACTTCAAATTAAAGCAAAAAAAAAAAAAAATATTTTGAAATGTAGTCATTTGATAATCATTTGCTTTAAAATAAGTAACATATTTCTATCTAATGGGATCCACATCTTTAACAAGTGAACCAACAGTGTAACAAACAAAAAACAACCTGTTCTTAATATAATTCCAAAATAAATTACATCTAGCTCTTTTGCTGTTGTTGTTGTTGTGCTCTGTTTTCCTTTTTTTGGCCGCCTGTAGAGCTCCCACAATTTTTTCACTGCTACAATGACAAATGCTATGAGAAAAGACTTGGTCCACTGCCAGAAATCTACTCTAGACTTCAGTATATGTTTCTGTTTTCAAGAGTCAATTGTTTTCCTTCTCTCCCAGGGGCCACTAGCTACCTTATTACCAGAAAGAATGACCCCTTGACAGCACAATTGAGATCCAGAAACTCAACAAAATTGTAACCCCTCCAGTGGCATCAGAATTCTAATCAACAGCAGAAGATCTGGAAGACAAATGTACTTGTATATAAGGCCACCATATTAGAAAGTGGCTTCTCTACTTGCAAAGAAACCTATTTCTATTTAGTTTCTTTTGATATTTTTATTACCCCCTTTCTTGTAACCTTTCCATTGCTAGGGTTCTTAAAGCAGAAGGTTTTTCACAGCATGGGAATTATCTGTGCTCAGTTTACACAGTTTGCTGCCTATTCCTTCCCTTGCAATCTATTTTGTGAGCCGTACAACTAGACATGGGAGCCCCTAGTCATTACTGATTTTTTTTCTCCCATTCAGTTTAACTCACTAGCAGAGCAATTGTTCCATCAGTATCTTTATTGCCTTGTAGGAAACACAGGCACAGAATCTCCAACCTTGAAACTGCAGTGAAGAATGAGCTCAGTATGTTAAGGTGAACTTTACAAAGAATGCAGCTTGCACTTACAAAGGCATACACTGAAATAGTGTCATAAAATTACATTTCTCAAGTACAATTATTACTGTAAGATCCATTTACCTTCTGGATCCCTTTGCATACCTAAAAGCTGAGAATTGAATGTTGCTTCAGATAAATACAACTAAAAGATGTTTTGGAACACAGGACACTACTCTAGTTGTTATATCTCTATAGGTAGAGCTCTTCCCCAGAATCTTGAGGTCACTAAAATCTGTGCCTCTAAATTGCTTAAATGGTTTAGTCTGGTTTGGGGTTTGTTTGGGGTTTTTTTCTAATGTTGGCAATCTTCAAGGAAATCTCAGCATGAGTTTAAAAGTTTGAAAAGTGTCTCTTTCTTATGATTTTATTACCAGGATTACCTGACCTGTGTGTTAGAAGGAATTTTTTTAGGAACATCCAACCAAATGCTTAAAGACCAGGTACCCATGAACCAAAACATTTCTCCCAGATTCTGCCATCTGACTATCATTACACACTAACTAGGAAATACTTTGATAACTGTAGGAGAAAGTTTCTCAAGATACAGAAGGATAAAAATGCCTAAAAAATTGAGCAAAAGACCAGGCATGGTAGAAAACAAGCACACAAGTCCCCACTTCCTTTAACAGGGATTTAGGTGAATGTAGAAATTTGCAGAGACAGGAGTCTTCAAACAGCATCATGGCCTGAGATGTGAAAAAAGACTGCAACAATATTCTTCTGAACATGCACTGGGAAGAAGGATGTGAGAAGGACAAGAAAGCGTGAGGTCAAAAAAAAAAATTTTTTACCATTCTCAGATAAAAGTCATCACATTTTACAAACAATAGCAAAAAAGGTACTAAGACTCCTACATGACCCCTGGAAGGGGGATGGCCAGCCTTGCACCTTCAGAACAGGAGCAGTACAAATAGCAATAACATGACTTTTCGTGCACTGTCGTACCAACAAAATGTCACAGTAACACATAGAAAGCACTGAGTGCTCACCCGCCTTTCATTGCTGAGGCACAACAGTTCTGCTACAGAGAGGCAAGAGGGAGGAGGTTGCGAGAAAGGGCTCTTCTGCCCTAGAAACCGGGCTGCAATCTCTGGCAAGGGCAGTTGAAGTAATGTTTTGATTTTTAGGTCACTGCCTTTCAGTAAACTCTGTGTGACAGAGCTCTTCCCTTGTCAACAGTCATACTAGGGGGAGGGCTGCTTTGCACTTGTGTTTTGCCACTGAAAATCTAATCCCAGGATCAAGGACTTAATTAATAATCAAAAGGGAAAAATTGTCAAGTGAATTTTTTGTGCTTGTACCCAAAAACATATGGAATCTTACTACCTTACATGTTAGGTCACATCTTTTTAATTTCTATTCAAAAGCCCAGAAGCAAGTTACACAGTTTGCTTATATGTTTAAGCACCATACATTAAAAATAACATATTGAAATAATGCTGTCTGAGTATGAGACCTACCTGACTGATGAAATATTCTAAAAAGAGTAGCTCTGAGCTTCCCTTAATCAGAATGAAGGAAAATCTAAAGATAATAATCAACAAGGGAGTAGCTTCTTCTGCCAGACCCATCAAGTTAAATGGCTCTTTGTACTTTTCAAAGTGTGTACCCTATTGTGTTCTGTGGCAGAGGGTAAAGAGAAGGAACTTTCAGTGACATTTTGATGAGACAACAAAAAAATAATATTTTGACAGTAAGCTCATCCTATTTAAAAAAAAAACAAAAAACAAAAAAAAAACCAAAAAAAACCAACAAACTCCAGCACAAACAGAAATCCCCTTAATGTGAAGAACCAGGTTGTATGTAGATCCTTCCAGTAATACTTAAAGGAAATGTGCCATTCACAACAGAACAAGCTGCATGACTAAAGGCCCTAAGTGCTTGGCATCATTTAGGCTTAGTTTTAAATACCTATGATAGACGTTTTTGGAATATGTTGCCTGAAAGTAGTGTCAAGGATTTTCTTCAGAATTAGCTTGTGCATGCTGATAGGTTGAACTGGTGCTCATACATCCAATAAATACAAATAGGATTAGTTCCTGTGTACGTACAAAGTTGGGAGGGTTATTTTTTTATGCCAGTATTGAGATTTATTTGCCCTCCTGATGAAACGTTTACCTCACTCTGCCTCATCAATATTAACCTCACAGATCAACAGATCTTCATATCGACAGAACAGAGAAGTCAATATTTCCTTATTATTATTTAATAAGTATTTCATTGTCAGTAACTGAGTGAGAACAAACATCTGTGCAGTATAATGGCACACACTTTAATTTTGCAAGGTTACTGTCTTGCATATGTTTGACAGAAGAAAGCCAACCCATGGTAGAAATCCCTCAGTAATATCAGCGTATAAAATGACAACATGTTGAAGGACATATAAATTGAACAAAACAGGGTGGTTTTTTAGTCCCAGTTTTGATATACAAATGTTGGATGTGTTTTACTGTGGCTTCTGACTATGATTGATAGGAGATGCATCAATTTCAAGGTTTGTGAATTTAAGTAAATTGTTGTCAGTGGTATCACTTCTTTTTTGTATTTTTTTTTTCAAATTATCTCCTTACAGAGAATAGTGTATTACAAATTGAGACAGGATATATATAAAGCATCAATTTAGCTTGAATATCCACTTACAACAGTAAAAAGAAAATAGTTGTGATAAGAATGTGAGTACTTCAGAGTTGTTCAGAAAACTCCAGAGTATTTAAAAAAGCACTTATGGTTTTTCTTCTAAATAATCTTTGCTGTTTCTGTTTGGAAAATACTTCACGTGCCTTTCCACTCAAAGAAAAAATATAGTATTAAATAAAAAAAAAAAAAAAAAAAACAAACAAACAAAAAAAAAAAAAACAAGGTAGTCCCAGGTCTGAGAGACTTTTTTTGTCTTTTTCTCAGA
>JBCJKH010054456.1:0-30483 GCA_039877255.1 Loriculus beryllinus
GCCGCAGCCCGGTGGCGGCAGCGGCGGGGGGGGGGGACGAGAACCGGGAAGGGGGGAAAAGGAAGGGGGGGGTTGGGCGCGAGACGGTGGCGGCGGCCACGTGATTGAGGAGGGCAGCGTGGAGGGGGGGGAGCGCATCACGTGGGGAGAAGCGCGCGCCAGCGGCGGGCGGTGGCCGCCATCACGTGGGGAGGGGCGCGGCGCGTCGGTCGGGGGGGGGGGGGTTGGAGAGGAGGAGGAGGCGCGGCTTTGGTCACGTGGTGCGGCGCGGCGGGCGGCCTTCAGCCCCGCTCTCCCCCCTCCCCCTCCCTGTGAGAGGGGAGGGAGGGCAAAGATGGCGGCCGTGAGTTAGAAAGCGGCGGGCGGCGGCGCCAGCGGCGGACACTTCTAGGACCGGCCGCGGGAGGACCGGGAGCCACCGACAGAGAGTGAGTCCTGCTCCGCCGTATCGGTTGGTTGCGGGTCTGTTCGGCCGCCTCAGGCCGCTCCCTGCGCGGGTGGGTTCGCTGCGGCGCCCCCGGGGGTTCTCCCTCCTCAGACCCCGCCGGTACCGCGGCGCACCGAGCCCCGCGCTGTGTGTGTGTGTGTGTGACGGGGGTGCTGCGGGAAGGGGAAGCCGCCGTGTCGGCAGTGAGCTCCGGTGCTTCTATTGGCCCCTCAGGCTGGGGCGGGCCGCGCGGCCGCCCCCGCCGGGGGTCCCCGGTGGGCCCGGTGCGGCGCGGCGAGCCGGCGGAAGGCGCCGCTGGGCCGTCCTTTGCTCGGGAGTCGGATCAACTTTGTGCCTGAGGGCGTGTGGGGAGCGGTGGGGCCGCCGGGGCGAGCGGCGGAGCCCCCTTGGCTGTGGGGAAGCGTTTCGGTAGCGGTCGGAGGCGCGGGGGTGGGGGGCGGCGGTGGGGCTGGGCTCGCTTCCCCCCCCCCCCCGCCCTGCTCGGGTAAAATGGCATCGGGACGGCGGCGTCTCCCCGCCGCTCGCCTTTGTGCGGGCTTTCCGCGGCTGGGGTAATTGTTAACGTTTGAAATGGAGCCGCTCTGGTGAAACGAGGCGGGGTGTGTGTGTGTGTGTGTGTGTCCGGAGGGGGGGGTGATTTATGGTGCTGGAGTGGCTTTAAAGGCTGCCGTGAGCCTCAACCCCATCGCCCTTCTCCGGGATCCCGGCGTTGTTAAAGGGATCTTTAAAGAGATGAAGGTCTGAAAACAAAAAGTCGCGCATGGGACACAATTACGCAGCCAATTCTCGCCCAACCCGGAAGTTTATGTCGGTAACACGTGTTGGTGGGGAAGGTGGCGAGGCCGGGAACCGGGACCCTCCCGCTGCCTTCCCGCGGGGCTGGCGAGCCCGGCCGGAGCCCCGCAGCTCCCGGTGGGGCCGAACGCCGCAGCGACGGACCCGGCCTTAAAGTCCAGTGACTCTTAACGAGCGCACCTCAAACAGAGGTTGCTAGGGTGAGTAATTGTTTAGCATAAAAATGCCCTTACAGTCTGAAGGGGAAGAGGCCGTGTGGGGTTTCTATCTTTTTATCGGTTGTTTCAATATTATTTTTAGCTGAGCGGGTTCCACACTGTGTTTGGGGGGTATAAATTACAGCTCTTGGACTTTCTAGCCGGTATTCATAGCCTGTTTTAGATGTTTGATACCTGCTAAAGATCAGGCCAATCGTTTAAATGCTTGAAAAGGTTGAATTGCTGAATTAGATAACTTCAGACTGTGTTGTTTATTCAAGCTACTAATTCTTTTAATTACGGGTTTTTTCCCCATTACTTACTCTGGAGTTAAGAGTTAACTCAGTGATGCACTGATTGGCTTTAGAGCGCGTAGGTTGTTTCTGGATTAAAATTAATTAAATCCATGCATGAATGTTTTGCAAGCTTTTTTTTGCCCTCCCCCCCAAGTTGAAGAGCCATAGTTGATGATGTAAAGCAAATAATTTGCTATGGCAGAAGTGGTGTAACAGCATGACATTTGAACTGGTTTCCTAGATCTTCCTTACTGGTGTGATGTTACTTCAGAATGCCATTACAGTCGTTAAAATGCGGGCAATTTGTCTTTTTGCTATCCAGGCAAATTCTTTGATGTCAAAACTGACCACCAGCTACTTAAGAAGCTATTGAAGTGGGCAGCAGTATGGTTAATGTTTCTTGTTCCTCGAGATACACCTAGAACTGACTCCCAAGCCAGAATCAACAGAGGGTAAAAGTACTCAGATATCACTGCTGCCTCTTCTGGGCTTTTTATTTCTTAAAAGCCTTCACTAGAGCCTAAATTTTCACTTCCAGCCATTTAGTCTGAAGGCTGATTTTTAGCCAAATCATTACATTTAGCATTTTAAAAGCTGCTCAATTTCCGATTTTTAGTCTGTGTATCCTGACTGCTGTGAATTTCATAGAACAGTTGTAAGAGAGCTTTGAGGCAGAGTTGAGTCCCACAGCATCCTGAACTGCCTCGTGTCCTTACAAGCATTGACTCGAGAGAGGTGGCCAGTGTGTGCAAAACTGTTACGTGTTTTACAGGGTTTTGTGTACCAAAAGTAAACTTTGTACATTGAAATGCCATGTTAACTATTAGGCTTGAGGGTAAGGCCTGTGAGGATGGGTGAGTTCAGTCATTAGTGCTTTACTCTATGGCTGGATGGTGACTTGGAAAGGACCAGAAGGAATTGGGTTGGCTTTTTTCCTATTTTATTGTTTCCCAGGTTGCCTTCTGGAGCCAAAAGCTGCAAGATGAGCAGAACCCATCTGGATATCCAGAGAATCCTGTTGTGTGGGATTAGGTGTTAGCAGCCCTTACTCCTCTGTTGTGAGAAGCTGTGAATGGAAATGGGGAATTTTTTAGGTTAATAGTAGCTTGTGTTTTAGACTGAAAACTGGTGGGGTCATACCTGCCTTTTCTCTACAACTTCAGTATTTGTGTGGTATTTTAAATGGTTTCCAGTGTAGTTCGAGTGACATATATTCCTCAGAAAGCCAGTGGGGAAATCCCTCCCAGTAAAAGGAGAAACAGGAGTTGCCAAACTGCATTGGTCCCATTCAAACCCACATTTGCAGGTTGGGTGTGCCACAGAGGCCCGATCTCCAAAGGGTTTGAAAAGAGCTGTGCCTGGTTGATTGTGATTGATTTGAGCTAAGCTGTGATATTAGAGTTGATGATGATTTTTAGATAAGCACTTTAGGTGTTACAACATGTAACTCTCACACCTAAAAATCAAAAGCCTTTTCATTGTTTAGGATTCTGCCATTATTTTCCTTGGGGGAAATGGAGAGTGGGTTGCTTAGCATGTGCTTTAGAATCCTTTTTTTTGTTTTGTTTTTTGCCTCTTTGTACCAAAGCTAAAATGGAGGGAGAGAGAGAGTCAGGTTGGCATGGATACATGACATACTATTAAACATGGCATTTTGGTTTTGTGTCTTTAAATCAGAAGTTATTTACATAACGTGCAGTGGTAGCAGAGCTGCCTTTGTCAGAGTTTTAGGCTATATTCTGTAGCAGAAGAGCACCTTATAGAAATGCTTGATATGTTGTGATAGCCTTTCTTGAAATGGCAGCAGTTTATATGATTGATCCAAAAGAAACTGAAATATTGCTACTGCTGGAATTCTAGAAATATATATATGTATTTTTTAGCTTTATCTAACAGGTTGAATCTTGCTCAGTGACATTGGGCAGCCCAACTAAACATAGACAACCTTATCTGCAAGATTCTGCGTGCTCACAACAGTCCTTGGATTGGTGAAATGCTTAGGGAACAGCTTGTAATATTCACAACTTTTTTATAAGTAATTTCTTTTGGAGGTTTTAAAGATGTGGCAAACAGGTCCTTATATAGTATTGCCAAAGCTGAGCTGCAGAGCTTGATAAAGTCGCTTTCACTTGTGTTAACTGAGGAGCCTCCTACCTTGTAAGATTATGGAGCTGTTTCAGCTTGATAACGCTTTAGGCTTGACTAGCATATGTCACAAAAAATACACTGACCTATCACAGTGCAGCTTTGCCTGTATTTACTTATTTCTCCTCATTTAATTTCCTTACTGCATTAAAATTGGGGATAGGCAGCAGTGGGGCTTTGGAAGTTTCACAAAGCCTAAAATTGGTGCAAAGTATTCAGTGACTTATAATGTAAAAATTCTAGAAGTCCCGAATTCCTTTTGTTCCAGTTTCAAACAATGCAGCTTTGTTCCTAGTGTACAGAAACAAAGTAAGTGAAACTAGTCAAACTTCCATTGTCCAAACTGTCTGACACAAATAAACTGTTGCTGCTGTTCTGCTTGCTTTTTGCTGGATCATTAGCAACTGCTAAGCTTAAAGACTGTTAAATTTGGGGTTAGTGTGAGAGATGCAGCCGAGGGATTTCTTACGTGAAAGGAGCCCTGCTAGGAAAGGGATGCTTCTAAACTGAAGATACTCATTCTGGCATTGTAGGAATTCCTACGCTTAATTTCTATCACTCAGTATGTCATGAAAGCTGAAATGAGCAATTAAATTATTACTGCTACAAATTCTTTTTTTTCTGAGCTTGGTGAAACAATCTCAAGCTGTCCATGGTGGTTTTAAAGGTTAAAAACATAGAGTTTGGTATTATCATAGCTATGTTAAACTTGAAACGCAGTTGTTGGGTTGTGGCACTGTTTTAGGATGGTTAGGGAGGATGTGTTTTCGTGTGATGTTGGCATGTTTTTTTCTAGTCTTGGTTTTGTTTTGAGTCTCAGCTTCATAGAAAGGCCTTCGCATATTGCAGGGGTAGACTAGAAGTTATCTTGAGTAATTTTTTTTGGTGCTAGCTCTCTTTTAAGTAAGCACCCCAAGTTTCTGTCTTTCCATGCCATTATTCAATAGAGCCGCTTATCTCTCAACCAAGTTTTAATCATATCTTCTCTTAGAGCTGGTGTCATCAAAACTACATACAGACTAAAACACTTCATAACTGGCATTTTTTCCTTGATACATTTAGACAGTTCGTTTATTTGACCATGTAGAGCAGAAGTGTTGCACTGTGTGGAAGAGTGCTCATGTCCCTTTCCCAAACGGACACTGTAGGGTTATGAACGTGAAATGTTTTGGAGCGGCTGTTTTGAAGGGATAACCCATCTTAATTCACCTTTTGTGGACAAATTAATCTCAATGTTCTGAAGTTTCTAACACCAAAAGTACTGATGAGCTAAAATTCCATCTGCAATCTTAATCTTGTAAACTCACCTGTTTTTAATCAGCAAACAATGCTGTAAGCTTCTAAACTTAGCTATGGGCCTTGCTGTTAATAGTTCAGTCTGAAAATTAAGGATTTATCCTACTCGATTAATATATATGTGAGATCCCTTTGTTTTGAGATGAGGCACTTAATCCTTCTGCAAGGTAGAGCTGACAGTCTGTTCTTACTCATTTTTTATGACCCATTCAACGTTCTAGGAGATAGACTAGTGGGAGGTGACATCCTTTGAAGGAGCTGCCATGTTAATTAAATCTGCTAGATGTCTTTATTTCTTAATATCTTCTGTGTCTGATAAATTGGCAGAATGGTCTGGTTTGTAATTATGTGATCACCTCAAATGCCTTTAAAAAAGTAGAATCTAGTTTTGACACAGCAGGTGGTGTTCAGTGGGGTTGCATGTGGTCAGTAGCAGTCCCACCAATTACTGCTTGTTGCTCCGCTTTTCTTCTGGGTAGTGCAGTCTTTTGGTGCTTCAAAATGTGTCTTCCCCTTGTCCCAGTACCTTACATCCACTGCTTCAATTGTGGTGCCACCATTTTGGTGTTAGTCCACTGAAAGAAGGTTTCTCCCTGCTGTTGCACCAACTAAAACTAGGAAGAATAAGAATTATGTGCCTGAGGCTTAACTTAGCACTTTTAGCAGAACAGGTAATTCTTGTAATGAGTTATGTGTGTGACCAAGCAGCTGGATGTGGCTTAGCTGAACATGTAAAGGAGGACAAGCAAGCGAATGCTGATTTGGAGTCTGTGAATGAGTGTATCTGAAATGCCAATATATATTTTTGTCCTCTTGCCTCCATTAGAGTAGGTGTTCATCTTTGTTAGGTTTCGGTGTTTTGTTACCAGTGGATGTTACAGGGGGTGGAGAGGAGAAGGGAAATAAATCTCTATTGAGTTATAGAATATATAAGCAACACCTCAAGTTATGTGGCCTCATGTAGTTTTTGTCTTAGTACTAACACAAATGAGTTTTCTTTTTAAGGAAACAAAATATGTTATGTTCTGTCTTAATCTCAAAACAGAGTATTTAGCTTTTTTAACAACGTTTTACACTGTCTAGAATAGCTTTTTTGACGTTAATTTTGCTCGTCCTACCCATAAAGGAGTCTGTGACCTGATGTTAGTGTCCTATTTAATATGTAGTTAACATACTACAATAATGGAACATTGGTTCTTTCCACTATGCAAAACAAAATTTCTCCTATGAATGAATTACTACCTAATGTAATGGCAAGCAAGAAAGAAAAGCTTTCCTTATAAGCTTTTTATCTCTAACTTGTTGTTACAAGATAAACTAAATGAGTTTTAATTGTGCTTCCCTGGTGCAGTGTGTTTCACTGACAAAGACTCTGGCATTAGCATCACACAGTCTCACTGTTTCTGCCCCTTGTAATTCTTGTAATGCTCAAAAGCCTGGTGCAACAAAGACCAGAAAAGGCTTATTTTTTCTTTTTAAGTTTATGGGTATGATAGCATCTTCTGTAGTAAACTGTTTAGTTCTTCCTGCTTCTAAATATGGTGGGTATATTGAAAAAATTTAAAAAACAAAATAGAGGAAAAATCTACAAATGAACAAAAGAGCCAGAGCAAATCTGGAAAGTGAAACTGTGTATAGGAGAGCGCGTTGTGTACGCCCTTAAATGCAGGAAGGGGAACTTCAGTTGTGTGTGTGTGTGCACAAAGTCAGAACGAAATGTAATTGGTATTTGTGGTTCTAATTCTTTTAGAGATGGTGGAGCCAGGACAAGATCTGTTGCTTGCTGCTCTGAGTGAGAGTGGAATCAGTCCAAATGACCTGTTTGATATTGACTCTCCGGATGTGGTTCTTGCAACTCCAGCATCAACTCCAGCTGTTCAGCAGGTTAAAACAAGAACATAGGTGTTTGCTATAGGACAGAAGAGCTTCTACCTGATGTACTGAGGGGGGCTGGAGGGAGTTTCCATGGCAAATAGTTAATGAATGTGGAGTTTTCATGAACTTTTTGCCTCATAGTACTGAGATTGGAAAATGACTTGTTAATTAATTTTAAACTTTTTTACAAAAAAGCAATCTGAAATGCACTGTTTACGTCAGTATAAACATAAATATACTTAACTTCTGAGCATTAAAGCGTGGCCTGCTGTCTTGTATCCATGGAGAACTCTAACATCACTGGAGTCTAACTGCTCTCCTATGAAATGTGTGGAAAAAAGTGTAATACAATACAGTGTTTAAGCTCCATGACAGCATTCAGTTATTTCATAATTGACCGTTTAAGCCATAGACTGGGAACAGCAGTATGCTTAACAGTGATCTCACAAAACTAATTACGTTTTTACCGCAGTTAACTTAACAGAGTGTTGTACGTTTAACTTCTTTGGATGTGAAATTGAGCTCTTGCTGATCTTTCAGTGAAGCCTTTGTTAATGGGCACAGTTGAGGACTTCCCTGTTGACTTCCCTGTTCTGTGGGTGGATATTTACTCTTAAGGTTTCTTTCCCTGCTAATATTAAAGTTTCCTGATGCTTACGTTCTTTCCTCTGCAGTCAGTGCCGCTTAGTGCTTTAGAACTAGGCTTGGAGGCTGAGGCCACAGCTGCTGTGAAGCAAGAACCAGAGACTGTATCGACTCCAGCCTTATTAAATGTTCGGGTAAGGACTGGTACTTCAAGGTTTTACATGTGTTATTGTGGTGGGTTAACCTTGGTGGGACATCAGGTGCTCTTTCACTCCCTTGTCCTCAGCTGGAGGGGGGGAAAATGATGCAAGACTTGTGGGCCGAGATAAGGACAGGGGGATCAGCTGTTAGTGTCACAGTCAAAACAGACTTGACTTGGGGAAATTAATTTATTGCCAGTTATCACTGGAGTAGGATAATCAGAGCTCTGTCTCTGCTGCTGCTTCTCCCTCATGCTCCAGCAGCTCCTTCACAAACTTTCCCAACGTGGATCATTCTTTCAGGCTGCAGTTCTCCACAAACTGCCTCATTGTGGGCCCTTCCCATGGGGCACAGTCCTTCAGGAACAGACTGTTCCAGTGTGGGTCCCTCCATGGCTGCAAGTCCTGCTGGCAAACCTGCCCCTCTCCATAGGGTCATGATGTGCCTAAAGGATGTGCATCTGCTCTGGCATGGGACCCTCTATGAGCTGCAGGTGGACAGCCTGGAGCACCTCCTCCCCTCCTTCCTTGTTGACGGTGGAACCTGCAGAGTTATTTTCTTGCATACTCTCACTCCTTGCTCCCAGTTGTTGATTGCACAGTAGTTCTTCCTCCCTTCTTAAATATGCGCTGTGGGTTAGACCCAGCTGATAACTCAGCACCATGCAGCCACTCACTCATAATCCCCCTTCTTCCTTCTGGGCAGGATGGGGAGGAGAATCAAAAGAATGTAAATTCCAGTGGTTGAGATGACAGTTTAATAACTAAAGAGCTATATGCTACTACTAATAATAATGATAAGTAAAATAACAGGGAGAGAATATAAAACTAAGAGGGAAAAGTCAAAAAACCCAATAAACACAAGTGATGCACAATATAGTTACTCAGCACCCACCGATACCCAGCCCGGCCTGAGCAGCAGTCGGTCCCTTCTGAGTAACTCCCCCCAGTTTCTGTACTGAGCATGACAAGCTATGGTATGTTATATCCCTCTGGTTAGTTTGGGTCAGGTCTCTGCTCTCTCTTGGCTTCATCTGCACCTCCTCACTGGTAGAGCATGAGAGGCTGAAAAGTCCTTGATGGGGATAAGCGCTGCTCAGCAACAACTAAAACATGGGTGTCTTATCAGCATGTTCTCACACTAAAGCCAAAACACTGTACTAGTTGTGATGGGCTCAGCCTTGACCAGCTCTGCGTTCATCTTACAGAAGGCTGGAACTGGCTCTATTGGATGTGGGGAAGGCTTCTGGCATCTCACAGAAGCCACCCCTGCAGCCTAACCTTGCACATAAACCCAATAAGTACAGTGTATTAGTAAAATGTAACGAGAGAGGTGGGACTGTAAAGTGCCAGTTGGACATCATCTCAATTCTGCTTGTACTGAGACTGTGAAAGCTTAGCAATTGTGCAGATAGTGTATGTGTTTGAAATTCTCAGCATAGGGTCCCTGTACCTGCAGTAGTCATGTCTTGTACCTAGGCAATTGTCATGGTTTTGAAGGATGAATCCTTCAACCTATATTTCCTTTAAAATGTGAAAATACCATGCAAAACCAGGTATGGCAGTGTATTGATAGACACTTCTTGCTCAGATTCTTGCACCACAAGATAATTACTCTTAACATCTTCAGCATGTTATATGAATACGTTTCTTATTACAAGTGTTTTAGAAACTCGTGACTCCATGTCCTCTAGATGGAAGGCTGCTAAAGTCTGCTCTTTTTCACTGTCTTCTGAAAATTTCCCTGTTGTTTTTTGTTGCTAGCAACCACCATCCACCACAACCTTTGTGTTGAATCAAATAAATCAGCTGCCAACTTTGGGGACTACACTAGTGATGACAAAAACAACACCTGTTACAACTACAAGGCAGACTATCACTGTAGCAAAAATCATTCAGACCAGCACAACTACTCGTCCCTCGGTTGCAGCACCAGCAGTTCGCAATGCCTTGACCACTGCACCTTCAAAGGACCAGATTCAGCTGAAAGATCTGCTAAAGAACAATAGTCTTAATGAACTCATGAAATTGAAGCCACCTCCTAATATTGCCCAGCCAGTAGCAACTGCAGCAAGTGAGTTTTCCTTTTAATTCATCTCTTTTTAGACAAAGAGTGAAATAACAGAATGTGAAGGTCTTTGCACGTCTTGTATTTTCATTGATCAGTAGAATATCACAGTAAAATTAAATGGTCCAGGAAACCTAATAAATTCTCTTCTAACTGGAATACTGTTAGAATTCAGGGTGAAGTAATACAGAAAGGCTTTTAAAAATAACTAAGCTCTTGATTTACTGTAAGGAATGAGGAAGATTTACATTTTTAGACTGCAGTTGGCAAATTGGTAAAATTAATTTGTGAACATTACTGAAGTTGATGTAGCTATCTTGAGTCTACATCACTTTCTGTTCTGCTGGATAGTTGCTGTGGAACTATGACAAATTAGTACTTTTTTCCACTGTCTCTAAGATATACTGATCTTATAGGCAGGATTGGAAGTAACCTATTTTTCCATATGCAGATAGAGCATGTGGTAGATGAAGCTGTCTGTTATAGGCCTGAAACAAAAAGAAGGATGTGCCTCTATTTCATTGCTTCCTGTTATGGAGTGGTTGTCAAAATTGAGACACCACCTGAAGCTGGGGTGGGGGGTGAAGGAGTGAGGAAGAGGAAGGGGAGAAGGTTTTATAAGACTGACTTATCCCCTTGGTGCTAAATGAAAACTCACAGGAGCAATAAGTAGTAGGCATCATCAATGCACAGTAGGTGTTGTAGTGGCACAGCTGCAGAAAGTGGTTGAATCTGTAGCTTCTGTATTAAGTGAAAAGGAGGCGTGCAACTTGTAGAACTGCATTTCTGTTCTTCTTTGTGTCCTTGTGTTTCTGGATCTTTCTTTGTGGTTATAAAACCCCAAATGCCTGCAGAAATGTCAAAGGCAGATGAGCTCTTGGAAGGCACCATGGTCTTTTCAAATAATTCAGGCAGCAGGAGTTCTAGATTGTAAAATTTTAAGAAGTTAAATTATGCAGCTTCTTTGAGGGGAACTTGTGCAGTTGTCTTAATTGTTTGTTAGGGACAATTATGCTAAATTTACTACATGCATTGACTCTCAATGTGATGGAAATTTGACAGCTGCTCTCAATGTTTTACATCTACCCTTGTGTAAATTGTTTCAGTTCTGTATAAACCTTATTGCCGGATGCTTCCAAATGTGACGGAGGACAGGGAAGTTAATAAATTGTCTTCTTGAGGGATCCTGCTATAAACTTTAAACAACTGAGTTTAAAGTGTTGACTTTTTGTTTTACAGATATAATTGTAGTTTGTCCTGAGGTGGTAAATGCCACTAGATCAGGTAGTCTCATTTCTGTTGAAACACTGGACTTTCTGGTTTGTTATGAAACTTCAGAGGCTCACAAGATGGAGTATTTCTAAGTATTATGTATAGATTTGGTCAAGGTCAGAATTACTTCAGTATTGAAACTAACACACAACTGGTCATAATGTCACTGTTGGATGCAGTGGTATTGCATGGGAAGCTTCTTCAGTCAAAGAAGTAACAGGATTTATCTCCTTGCTGAGATACTTTTTAATCTGGACAGAAATAGTAGCACACTGATGCTTTAAGAACACAATAGATGTTTTAAATTTCTCTTACTGTTTATTAATAGAGAAGAATGTGAATTGGAGTCAATGCTTGGAGGCAATTCCTATAAAACACAGCTTTTCTTTTGTAGCTGATCTAAGCAATGGTGCAGTGAAGAAGGAGGCTTCCACGAAAGAGGTAGCAAGAATATGGATAAATGATATTAAAATGAGAAGTTTTTCCCCTACTATGGTAAGTAGTACAAATAGTTAATTTGCCAAATGTATATTTTGCTGGCCACAACCCCCTGTGACTAATTTTGGTAGTTACTCATATCTGCCTTTTCTGTGGTGAAGTTACTGAGTGCATCTGTTTGTCCATAAGGTTAGTTTCTCCACTGGATGAACACTTGGTTAAGTAATTAACAGCTCTGTAGAGCTGGCTACCTGTATAATAAATGACAATTTCAAGAAATGACTGTCCTTAACAGAACCTCATTTTGTGGATAAGGGGTGTGCTCAATGTGAGCTGATAAGCATATCACTTTGTGGTTTAAGACCTTTTCTTTTAAAATATCCCTATTCATGTAACTAGAAATGAGGAAGTCGGAAAACAGCATGGCTGACCTGGTCAGTTTAAGATGTAATTTGAATATGAGTACTCTAAAATACTTACTTATTGATCAAGGTGATAATAGAAAATGGATAACACTCAGATTTCAGAGAGTACTGGCTAGAACTGTGGTTATTGTAACTGTTCCCTGAAGTTGTGAAGTTAAGTAATGAACGTAGAATGGGAGCACTTGAAAGTTGGGTTTTGGCTATTAACTGTTGTGTTTTCAAGGCAGTTTTCTTTAAGTCAATTTGGATTTAATATGCTGTAAGAAGTGTTTCTTTTCACTCTGCTTATGTGAGTTTGGAATACTTTCCTCTCCTTGTAAAGGAAAGGAAGTTCTCTTCCTGTGTGTCTTTAAAGGGTTGTTCAGAGTGTAATATCTACAGTTGGGTCTGTACTTTTCCCAGCTGCTCACTGGTTCGCATAGTACGTGTGTTAAAACATTCAAGTGCAAGTTTGCGCTCATTTCGTATGTTAATTCCCAGAATACAGAGTATGAGCCATGTGCTGTTTGACTAATGCAGGTATTTCTCTATTCCAGAAAGTGCCAGCAGTAAAAGAAGAGGAGGAACCTGAGGAAGAAGATGAAGAAGAAATGGGCCATGCAGAAACTTATGCTGAGTATATGCCAATAAAATGTACGACCTCGTGGTTTTTTACATCAAAAAGCTGAAATGTTTTGTGAGCTAATTTGTTGCTAACTCTTCTGTAGTTACTAACACCAAAAACCAGATGAGTTACTACCTGAATCAAATGAAAATGACCTGAATTTGTTGTGGGTTTTTCTAGGAGATTTTTCTCTTTTATAGTGCTTTGTTTTGGAAGGTATGCAAATTTCTTTAATAGAAGAGGCGTTCTTTAGCATATCTTTGCACAGGACTTGTCTCAGAAACAAGATTTGTGAGCTCTTTCTTTACCCATGTAAAGATGGTTTGTGCCTCAGCAGAGGAAATGTTGCAAAGGGATTAAGTGGTCATTTAAGAATCTAGTTTGAGTTTTCTGGTGTAACACCACCCTAAGCACATTGTTCCTCCATTGTTGCTGACTGACTTTAGAGCTGTTTAAAACAAAAAAAGTGAATATTTTACTGCAAAAGTGAATATTTTACTGCTGTTAATGGCCATCTCCTCTTTATTTTTCTTCCTCTGTATTGTAATCAGTGATGAAAAGCTGTTACCTTGTTTCATGGGTACATGGCTGACCTACTGTAAAAGCAAGGCAAAAAATTCTGCATGGAGTTTGTAGCTAAATGGTTAATTTTTATTGTCACTGGTGAGCTCTGTCAGCAATTAAACCACGTCTGGTCTAAATCTTTTCTTGTACTGCTTAAAACCAGTGCTATATAAATAGTGTGAAGAATGTTGCTTTTGTGATTCTGGCATCTTGAGGCTGCCTCTGGCCTTTTGGGAAGGCAAGGTTCAGACCATTTCTTCTCAAACATGTCAAGTACACAAATACTTTAATTTTCTATTAACTGAATTTTATCTAATTTCATAAAAATTGGGGGAAGGTAGTGAAAATAGGAACAAATTTAAGATAGCAGTTCTTCGGATTCAGGTTTGAGTATCCCTTTATGTGATGCAGCTTAACTCTTGACATACTGTTGCATGGAAATGTGGTGGTTCTTGCCTTTGCAACAGACAGTTGTAATTTGTTTTGGTAAATACAATAATAGTAGTATGTTTTCATCTTCTCCCTTCTTCCCTTTTCAACCAGTAAAAATTGGTCTACGTCACCCTGACCCAGTAGTGGAAACCAGCTCGTTATCCAGTGTGACTCCTCCTGATGTGTGGTACCAGACATCAATATCAGAAGAAACAATCGATAGTGGCTGGTTGTCAGCTCTGCAGCTTGAAGCAATCACTTATGCAGCCCAGGTATGGGAGACATTAATACAGCTTAAAAGCTAACATAGAATTTAAGAAGAAAAACTATTCTCTGACAAGTGCAGCTATGTCAGTTTTATAAGGAGATAAAGTAAGAAGAACTTAAATGTTTGAGTTGCATTAGAGGGCATCAGGTAAGCTTCAGATAAATGTGAGGTAATATACCTAGAAAAGCTTTGTCTAAGCCACTTCCATGATGCTGATCTCAAACTGTCTTAAAACTCAGGAAGGACCTCTTAGTCGTTGCTTTTATTTCTCTGAAGTAACTTCATGGTTGCAGTAGCAGCAGGTTGGGAAAGTCAATGCTGGTATCACTGGGATGGGCATGGAGAACAAGATTGGGTGTTATTTTGCTGCTGTATTAAACTTAGGTGGGCTCACATGAGATGTGCTTGCAGCACTGTATCAGGGAGGAGGGTGGTGAAGTTAGAAGACAGCTAAAATGGTCACAAGAGGGAATAAGTTGCCTCGTGAGAAGACACTAATGAGGCTGGGGAACTTTGATCTACAGAGGAGGAAAATTAAGGGGCGTGAAAGCTAGTTTTATATAACCAAGAAGGCAGTGGAATCCCACAGAACAAGAACAGAGCAGAACTTGGGGAAACTGCTAGGAAATTTATTTAAAAGGGATAGAAGAATACATCTTTACATAGGCAGTGGATGTCTGGGTTTTGGTGCCACAAAAGGCTGTGGAGAGGCATATGAGTGGGTTAAAAAAAAGGCATTCAGTGTAGTAGTAGACACTAAAAGAATTACAGATGTACACAGCAATTTTACAGCAGTTGTAGGTGCTAAGGGGAATAATGGATCACATAAAGCAGTCCGTAAGCTCGTACGCTCTCCCTGAATAAAATGCCTTCTTTCTGCTGTCAGGAGGCTGCTTGGCTGAGTGGACCACTGGTCTCATCCAATAGGATGTTTCTTATGTTTGCTTATTTCTGACAATCCACAGTGATGTGTTCTGGAGTATGGGTACAAGTTTTTTGTTCTTTCTCCTACAGCAACATGAAACATTCCTGCCCAATGGAGACAGAGCTGGATTCTTGATAGGTGATGGTGCTGGTGTAGGAAAAGGAAGGACCATAGCTGGAATAATCTATGAAAATTACTTGTTAGGCAGAAAAAGAGCAGTTTGGTAAGTGTGTCAGGATTTGTCAGAGCAGTAGTCACCGTAGTGACTATAGTACTTAAATTCAGTGTACTCTGTCTTCTGACATGTTCTAGCAAGCGCTTTCTGAACAACTGCTGTAGCTTACAGAATATATGCTTTGTTTTGTATCTTCAGGTTTAGCGTGTCAAATGATCTGAAATACGATGCTGAAAGAGATTTGAGAGATATTGGAGCAAAAAACATATTGGTTCATTCATTAAACAAGGTGTGGAAACTTTTTACTATGTACAATTGAGGCAAAACTTTAGGTACGCTTGTGTGACGAGTTGTGCATGTTGACTGTTCTAAGAGCAAGAATGTACTAATTTCAATACATTTGCTGTGTAGGTCTTGTTTGACAGGCTTTAATCTTGTGAAGAACCAAACTGTGCTTAAAGTTAATCATGTAAATAGGCCCTATTGTAGGATTAAGTCTTAGCATGTGATGTTTTCTAAAATACTATTCAAGCCACTGTTGCTATTACTAGTATTTTCTGAAGTATTCTTTAAATCTTTAGACTTTGTAGCATTTGCATTTTTTCCTTTCTGTCTCCCAGCACACATTTTATATGTACTACATTTTGTGTGTAATACTTGAATAGGCTTCCTCAGTAACTTACTAAAGCAGCAGCGAGGTGTGCAGTTGTTTTTGGTGACTCTTCTCAGGATTAGCCACTTAAATTGTGAAGTGTGATTACTGGTTGAATTTAGTGAACTTAAGGTTTGGTTTAAGTTAATATTTTTGCTTTGTGAAGTCTTCATTTCTAAAATACTACTAAATACTTTCAAAAGTGCTAAAAAGCTTTAGAAATTGTCATTTATGGTGGTAGCTATAAATACACTTGACCTATTAGTGCTAAAGCATGCATTGAAACAAAAATCTTAATTGTATTTAAGGAGACCATGTAGTCAAAGAATGTGGCTGTTAATCTTTTGAGGCCTCAGATCTAGTCTTCCATAAGTATGTATTTAAGCAAGGCCCTGCATAACCCATTAACCACATCACCATATGCCAGCCATGCCATCATCATGATGTAGGGATACAGGTGGTTCAAAGTGTGTACACCTTTCCAGTAAGACCACCAGCGTCCCTTAATCACGTAGTAGGCAGGATCTCTTCTGAATAATTTCTGTAATTTCTTATCTTTTTATTGCAGTTCAAGTATGGGAAAATTTCTTCCAAACATAACGGAAGTGTGAAGAAAGGGGTCATCTTTGCTACCTACTCTTCTCTTATTGGTGAAAGTCAGTCTGGTGGTAAATACAAAACCAGATTAAAGCAGCTTCTTCACTGGTGCGGTGAAGACTTTGATGGGGTCGTATCCTTTATCTGGAGTTCAGTTGATTGTAACCAAATTGCTCATTAAGCTCATGTCCCTGAAGATACTCTTGTACTTTTATTTGCTGATATTTTTAAGGTGCTGTTTGTTATTCCTGACAGTAATTGGCTGTGTGCATGTTCTGACATTAGACTCGAAGCTTTACAAACCTTGTGCCAAATCTACTGCCATCGTATTGTTGCCACACAACTCTGATACAAGAGTGAAGCTTTTGCTTTCTCTGTAAAAGAACACATAAAATACAAGGGTGATATTTAAGAACCTTAAACTTACATTGAAATTTTCTCCAGTGAGTTCTTAAAAGTCTGAGTATTGACCACCTCTTAAAGAACTCAAGTACTGGTAATTGTGCTTTTAAGTACTTCCTAGCTAAATATTTTTCCCAAGGCCTTTAGTGAAAAATGACCAGCATCTTTCTGAGTTTATCATTTACTGCTGCCACTTGTGATTACCAGATTTCTGGTTTAGCTGTGGGAACAAGTGTTTTCCTTAATTACAGTTCAGATTGTATTTGATGAGTGTCATAAAGCAAAGAATCTGTGTCCTGTTGGTTCCTCAAAACCAACAAAAACAGGTCTGGCTGTATTGGAACTTCAGAATAAACTTCCGAAAGCCAGGGTTGTTTATGCCAGTGCCACAGGTATGTACTACTCGGTTTGCATTAAATGTCTCTGTATGCTTTTAATGGCACTGGTACTGAGTGTGTTCTTCTTCTAGGTGCATCTGAGCCAAGAAACATGGCATATATGAACCGTCTTGGAATATGGGGTGAAGGAACTCCTTTTAGGGAATTCAGTGATTTTATTCAGGCTGTTGAAAGAAGGTAATATTTCTTGCTATAGCAAGAACACATATGGTTGACTATGCTTTCCAGTTCCTTTGTCTTCACTCACTCCCAGTCCTCTGTAAATTTGTCCTGTCACACATTAACTTCACATTTCTGCTAGATTTAGAAGCTAGAATCAATTTATGTTATGTAGTGAAAAATGGGGTGTTTCTCATGCACTTAGAATAGTTTGAGATCTTCAGAGGCTTGCTGGGAAAATAACTTTCTTAAAATGTGGGTGTTACACAATGAAAATACTTTGGTCATCATGAAATCACGTTGTATGTACTGAGTATGCTCAGCTGGTCCTTCACTATATGCAGAAGCCCTCTAATGCTTATGCATTCAGCTTAGGCAGTTGAACAGGAAGAAGTCTTGCTCTTCTGTTTCCTGGCATAAGAACCAGCTGTTGCAAGGTGCTTTGTATTTCAGAGCTTATTGAAAGAACTAAATGTGAGAGGTCAGTAGAAAATGCAGCTGCTACATTCTTTTGTAGGTGAGCATCTTAATATCTATGTTTTGCCTACTTAAGAATTTTAAACACTTCAGAATGCTGCAGTAGAGCTTAGTATGCGTCTTCTTGTGTAGCATCTACATGATGCATGGCTTTTCTAGACTGTGCAAGTGTAGTCTCCACTTCATTACTGAGCAGGTAGTAGATGAGCAATAATGAAATTACAGGCCCAAGCTTGTAAGTTAGCTCTGTAGTTGACTTTGTGCTCTCAAGGTATTGCTGAAGGTGTGTTGCTCTTGAAGAGGAATTAAGTTACCTACTAGCTTGATTATTTTCATACCACCATAAATCTGAATAGCTTAATACAGTTAATTATTTTAAGCCTTCACTGGAGTTTATGAAATTGCAATGCCTGATCTTATATTTTTTTGGACCAACAAAACTATCCAATTACAGTTTAAGGTACTGTCTCCTAATGCATGCTAGGGGAAAAGTAACTATTGAGTGTTCATACTTGGGATGCACTTAATAATCACAAGGGAGGGATATAGTTTTACATGAAGGCTAAATTTTAAGTCCCCCTGATTGGATGTGTTTAAGAAAGCAGTACTAATGATTTTGGAAACATATTCCTTCACATTTGTAAGCATGTTGTTTTCTTCTAAAGCACTTCAGTAATTTTGGTTTATGGTTTTGTTTTGGTGTTTTAAATCCTTGCTCTTGACAATTCTAATAATGACTTAATTTATTCCTTTATTTTAGAGGTGTTGGTGCCATGGAAATAGTTGCTATGGATATGAAGCTGAGAGGAATGTACATAGCAAGACAGTTGAGTTTTTCAGGTGTAACTTTCAAAATTGATGAAGTTCTGCTTTCACAGGAATATGTTAAAATGTACAATAAATCTGTGAAACTGGTAAGCATACTCTTTTGAATTTGCGTTCTGTATTGAGTTCTGAGACATTGAAGTTACTTGGTTTAAACTTGATTGCTCCTGAAACAGCCTTTTGTGAGATAGGCATGGCACCTTCTTGTCTCAGTGTAAAGGTTTCTCCATTCAAGACTTGGCAAAAGCTGTTAATTCTTGTTCTGAGTTATGAAAGCTGCATCTTCCAGTATCTACCAAATCCCCTGCCTTCTAGTAGTACTTCAGAGTTTGGTCATTGCAGCCCAAGATAGGGCTGCTCACCTATCAGTTGTATTTTTGTGCTCCAGTCCTCCCCCTTTAGGCAACTGAGCTGAGAACAGGCTGCAGAAGGTTACACAAGCTGCATGCTCTTCTTCATTGCAGTGGTATGGTGGAATAGTACTTGTAGTTAAACAGTGCAGGGTGATAGTTTTAATCACGTGGCAGATCAAATCTAAAGCATTGAAGCTTTGATTCCCTTTTAATGTTTGTTCACCTGCAGGTTATGTTTTCATGTTGTTCTTAATTGTTTTATCCATATGCTAAGCAGAAAGTCTTTCTCTGGAGTGCACATTCATAGAATCATAGAATAAAACTAATTATTACTTGGACAAAGACTAAAATAAATAGGGTCTTTACCTGCTTAAGAGGTGCTTAAGCATAACTTAATTCATGTTGTATGGCTACCAGAATAAAACTTTGACAGGTATATAACAGCTTTAAACAAGCACTTTCTTATGGATGTTTTTTAGAAGAATTGCTAAGCCTGTGTCCAAGGCTTACTTTACCTAATTTGGAAACAATTGCTATAACACTATGTTATAGAAATGAAGGCAGTGGGGTTTTTCTCTTCTTGGGATCTTGCTTTAGGCTTAATTACGGGCAGTGTTTTTGCTTCCTTAACTGGAATGTATTCATGGAGAAACTGGATAATTAGAAAATACTG
Organism: Loriculus beryllinus; assembly: GCA_039877255.1. Lineage (NCBI taxonomy): Eukaryota > Metazoa > Chordata > Aves > Psittaciformes > Psittacidae > Loriculus > Loriculus beryllinus. Next base: position 19,545 of record JBCJKH010054456.1, read on the forward strand.
TGTATGTCTGCACTGTTAGTAATGTAAATGTATCTGCTTTTCATTATGAGAGTAATTATCTTTTGAATTTACTAAGCTTAGTTATGTTTTTTGTGAGCTTTGTTTGATGTATTCAGAGTTTCCTTGTCTCTCACTCCCATAGCACTGTAACTTTAAACTCCTCTCTTTGACTGTTAAACAATATACGTGTGTAGCCTTGAAATGTGACATGCAAAGCCATTAACGTTTTCTTCCTCAGTGGGTCAGCGCTAGAGAGAGGTTTCAGCAAGCAGCCGACCTTATTGATGCAGAACAACGAATGAAGAAGTCCATGTGGGGTCAGTTTTGGTCAGCTCACCAGAGGTTCTTCAAGTACCTTTGCATAGCATCTAAAGTGAAGAGGGTGGTGCAGCTGGCTAGGGAAGAAATCAAGAATGGGAAGGTAAGTTGATCAAGGTCTGTATTTAAATACCTTTGTTAAATGTAAAGCTATTGGATTTTTGTTGTTTATAATACAAGTATCTTTAGACACAGTAGCAGGCATAATAGCATGGTTTTGTACTCTATGGTATTGAAGCTATTTAGTGAGCAGAAATTCAGGCAAAAATAAACTTACAAGTGAGTGATCTTATTAACAATGTCTTGTGTTCACTTGTCCTTCAGTGTGTTGTTATTGGCCTGCAGTCAACAGGAGAAGCAAGAACATTAGAAGCTTTGGAGGAAGGTGGTGGTGAACTGAATGACTTTGTTTCTACAGCAAAGTAAGCCTGAAGTCTTAGAACTGTTCCTTACAAAACTAACCTTAATCTAGTTTAGTGTTTGTCCTTTCATATATAAAATATGCACCAGGGCATGGGGGTACCTTTAGTACCAGAGCTCTTAAGCTGCTTGCAATCTGACAGTATTGCTCAAGTGGAACCATTGATTAGTTCCTGGTTCTTCTGGTGTTCTGAAATGGTGTTCTCAGGTGTGAACAGCTGGTCCTGTTCTACTCAAACTGGGAGGAGGGGAAGGCTTACCAAGTGTACACTGCAAAATGAGTTACAATCATGTCTTCCCCTTCTATCAGATGAGCCAGACCTAATCCTGAGACCACCCTGCTGAAGATCTTAATTTATTAAATTAATCTGTCATTTAAGCTTGAAGCAATAAAAAAATGGCAGTAGCAATACCACTTGATACCAAAAACTTATTTAACAAGCTATAACTAACAGTGCTGTAGAATAAATGTCTCCTACGTTTAAGGTGGCAGATACAGCAATATGGGTGATAATCGTACAGCCTCCTTGTGTAATAATATTCACAAGGAATAATTCTTCAGAGAAGCCAAGCAAGCTGTGAAATTTTTCAGGTTTCTACTTTAAGTAAATGCAAATTTGACTGAAGGATCCTTCTTTTCTTACACAGAGGAGTATTCCAGTCTCTTATTGAAAAGCACTTTCCAGCTCCTGACAGGAAGAAGCTGTTTAGCTTGTTGGGAATTGACTTGACTGCTCAAAGTAATAACAATTCACCCAGAGACAGCCCTTGTAAGGAGAACAAAATAAAGAAACGGAAAGGTAATGCTTAAGTTCCTACACTAATGCCAGAAAATGGCAATTTTAGAGCTGCCTAAGTGTGAACTCTGGGAAAAATATGGGAGTGCAAATCTGGGTGTAATCATTCATGAAAGAGCATGTATTGCATGTCTGCTACAAGAAACTTCATTAATAGATTGGTTTAAACCTCTCTGAAGCATTATAACCTGTAAATTCTGGTTACTTCTTTGCTCAGAATTGGGTTGATCTAGTATGGGACTTTATCCCCAAATGACTTGAATGTGTCAGACCACTTCCTGATGCAGTTACACAAATGGTCTCTTTGAGGCTCCCTAAAGGGATGCCTAAACCACCTCCCTTCCCAAACTGGTTATGTTCTTACTGAAAAGTAGGTGATAATAAAAAGAGGTCTTAAATTGTAGATTCTTTTAAACATTTCTGTTTTCAGAAGCTGAATATTTTTCTAGTTTGTTTGCAGTGTTGGTAAAACAAGTCTCAAAAATAAGCTACAAGGTCTAAACTAACTGAACTTTTCTTCCGGGGTGATGATGGAATTAGGTGAAGAAATAAGCAGAGAAGCAAAAAAAGCTCGCAAAACAGGTGGCCTTGCAGGTAGCAGCTCTGATGAGAGTGAAAGTGAGTCTGATGCTTCAGACAATGAAGAAAGTGACAATGAGAGCTCCAGGTTTTTGAGTTCTGGAGATGATGATGACTTCAACCCGTTCAGAGATGAATCCAGTGAGGATGATGAAGATGGTAAGACAGTTTTAAGTGTCTCATCAAGCAAGTAGCTGTACTTGCAGATAGTAAGCATAAAATCTTGCCTAACCATTTCAGTGAGCCGAAACAAAGTGCTTGATAAGCATGTAGTTTAATTCTAATGAGACTGGAATTGGTACTAGAATGTTGATTTGCATCTTCTATAAGTAGATTTTACACACTGGAGTTCTGACTTTTGTAATGAGAATAGGCTTTTTCAAAGGAAAGGATGGCGTTTTTTCCCTGTAAAGGCTTAATTTCATAAAAATAACTTTATTTAACTTTAGATCCCTGGTTAATTAGAAAAGAGCATAAAAAGAATAAAGACAAGAAAAAGAAGAAAAGCATAGACCCAGATTCTATTCAAAGTGCCTTACTAGCGTCTGGTCTTGGATCAAAACGACCTAGCTGTTTTACTTCCACCGTTGGTACCACCACCTCTAGTACCAACACCTCGGGTAAGAATAAGTTTCTCTGACATTAATTCTCTTAGCAGTTAGGCAGTGACATTTCTAACTGTTAAAGAGTCTCTCTTAAAATTCCAGCCAACAGTAACACAAACAGCAGCTTTGTAACAAGTCAGGATGCTGTCGAAAGGGCTCAGCAAATGAAAAAAGAACTGCTTGATAAACTGGAAAAGCTGGCTGAAGATCTTCCACCAAATACACTGGATGAGCTTATAGATGAACTGGGTGGTCCTGAAAATGTTGCAGAGGTAGGCTGGTGTTCACATGTAGAAAAACCTGATGTTTTGCTTTCTACAGCCAGGCATATGTTATCTGGCTGCAGTAAATCCTCCTTCAAGGTTTCATGTGTCCTACGTATCTATTAAAGAGAACTTGTTTATCAGTTTTAGTAATCTCACAGGACTAAGTATAGGTTGCTTTGAATACCTCTGAATTAAAGAGGAACTTGAAGGTTGTACTAGAATACAGAGAAGAGCTCTGAATAGGTTAACAGGTTATTTCTGAGAGTGATAGTTTCTGCTTGGGTAAATCATACTAGCTTCTTTGTTTTAGAGTAGTGTATTTCTCTAGTTGTAGTCAATTTGAAGCTGATGTATATAACATAGAAGGCAGCTTTAGTTCATGAAGGCAATGAAGATTAAGAACCTGTGTAATAAAACTGTTAGTGAAAAGCCTTATGAATTACTATCTTTCTCAATAACTTTAGATACATGTCTTTAGTAAGCTGTCTATCATGCAGAAATATCATTGTGTTTTAAAAGACCCTGTTAAAATCAATGACAATCTCAGCTGTCAGTTTAGTTTCTCAGTAGTAGTGGTGAATCCCTTATAGACAGCAGTGTATACTGCTATATAATTTCTACATAGATATGCTTTAAGCTTTTGATTCCCTGAGTGACCTCTAAATAAATGTTCCATAAAGCAGGTAATGCTATCAACCAAAAATAATCAAGGTTCTGTAATGCAGTTTTGCACTTGGAGTAAATTAATCTATTTTAAGGCTGGTATATGAATTAATAGCACCATTTTTGAAGTTTTTGGTCATGTAATGGTTTTGGTGTTGCCATAAGTTCCCTTTTACTTGTAAAGATGACAGGCCGCAAAGGGAGAGTCGTGAGCAATGATGATGGCAGCATATCTTACGAGTCGAGATCTGAACTTGATGTGCCTGTTGAGATTCTGAACATCACAGAGAAGCAGAGGTTCATGGATGGAGATAAGGTAATCCTTACATAGCACTTGAAAAACCTTGCTAGATGCTGTAGTGACACTGATTATATTACTCAAGTTTTTGTTCCACCATTATCCCACAGTGATTTTTTCTTTTTTTGATACCCTTAAGTACTAGAAAGCATTTTCTGTTCACTGTTGTGTATCTTGTTTTTCAATCAGTATGTTGAGTAGTGCTAATACATGGCTGCAGCATGCTTTAAAGGCCAGGCTGTAGTTTGGGTGGCCACAAAAGCCTGTGCTTGAGGTGTGTACACAGGTACCAAGCTGAAAGCTTTATGCTGGTCTTGTTAAACAACCTATGTTTAAGAAGCAGATAAACCCGCCACATTTTTGTGATTCCTTTACCTGGAGTACTGTGTACCTCTGCTTCCAGGAGGAAATAATGAACTTGAGAAGTATGGAAAACCACTGATTGACTTGATATGAGAAAGCTTTCAGTGGGGGGCTGGGGGCAGACATGGAGGTTGCTTAATTTAACAAGGATTGAGAAGTAATGCTGAGAAGAGGGACAGATTTTGTCCTTTGCATTGTGCTCTGAAAGGAAAGACTGGAATAATGGTAGAACTGAAGGAGATGGGGAAAAAAAACACAAACCTTTCCTGTGGTTCATTTGGGATATGCTACCACAAGAGGGCAAATCAAGTAAATGTAGCTGTTGCATGGTATGGGCTGTTTTTACACTTTAGAGTGAATACTTGTGTTCCTGTGACTTGGGTACAGTCCAGACCTGTACATTCTTTCAAGACAAATGTGTTCAGGTATTAGTATGGCCGTATCCTCTTTCTTTATAGTGTCAGCAGCAACATTTTATGTGGTGTGTTGCTTGCTTTCAGAGCAAAGCTCCCTGTGTCCCTCCCCTTTTCTTTCTGAAGTGCAAGCCAACATCAGAGGGACTTGCCCTTTGGAATAGCAGGACTGCAGCATGCAGCTTTTCTTCGTTTGCACAGACAGGTGTTGCTGAAAAGTAAAGTGAAAACCACTCCTTTCACTCAAATTTGTTAGCATTTTGAACTCTGATAAAGGGACCCAGACTTCTCTCCTCTCCCTTCTTGCAGTAGGAAGTCCAAATAACAGTGAATCCATTCCAGACCTGTGTTAGTAGCGATTGTACAATTACGTATTTTAGACATTGAAAACTGAAGCTTGAGTTTTGCATTTATTGCTAACTAACAACTCCTTTCTTGATAATAGAACATTGCCATCATCTCGGAGGCCGCCAGCTCTGGTATATCGTTGCAAGCAGACCGCAGAGCCAAGAATCAGAGGCGGAGGGTTCACATGACTCTGGAATTGCCATGGAGCGCGGATAGAGCAATACAGCAGTTTGGTAAATAACCTTTTTTTGTTTCCTTTCCCTGGCAAACTCAGTAGCTGAATTCACTGCTAAATCATAGAAAATAAGATTGACTTAAGGACCCTTCCAGTCTCCTTTACCTATGAACAGAATCAGCTTTACAATCGTAGCTGATAGTCTTGAAAGCTTTGACAGAAACTTAGCAAACAGACTTGCACTGCAGCTGGGGGTTTTGTTAGGTATCAGGTGTCTTTATGAAAGCTGACACAACTGTAGAGAGTTTCCGTACAACCTGCTGTTGGCTGTTTAACAGCAGAAACTGACTTTCAGTGCGATTAAGTTCTGGCTTTTTTCTTTGTTCCTCACAATTCATAGTTTATTGGAAATATTCAGTGAAGTGGGATTTCTCTAATGTGTGTGCTTCTACTTAATTATCCAGGAAGAACTCACCGATCCAACCAAGTGACTGCTCCCGAGTACGTGTTCCTCATTTCCGAGTTGGCAGGAGAGCAGAGATTTGCATCTATCGTTGCAAAAAGACTTGAGAGTTTGGTAAGATTGTTTCAAGAAATCTGGTCCTTCATTAGAGAAAACAGAACTTGGGTTTCCTTTAATGAACACTTGATTTAATAACAAAGATGTGTCTTTACAGGGAGCCCTCACCCATGGGGACAGACGAGCTACAGAAACTCGAGACCTCAGCAGATTCAATTTTGACAACAAGGTGATGGTTCTTCTTTAGTCTGAAAGTTCATGCTGTGTTCTTCCACACATCACAGATGACCTATTGAGGAGGGATTCCTTTCATCTCCTGTGAAGTGTTTTACTTTAACTGTATTACTTTCTTGATAGGAGTCTTCTTTCTGACACAGGAATAAGCATTCTTAGTTTTGTTTGCAGAGGAATGGAACACAAACATGTGTGCATTTTTGTATTAACAATCCAAGTCTTAAGTAAATGGTCTGTGTCCTTTCAGTCACAACTCAGAGATTAATTTAGCAATTCTAATTACAAATGAAGATTGGTTTGTTTATAGAGCGGAGTTTAAAACTGGAGAGCTATAATAACTGGTTCCTTTGCTACTGCAGTGAAGGCAACATTGTGAATTACAAATGTTTGTTAAACTGTGTGTGCTTGGGGCTGAGGCACAAACCCTGGGTGAGATTGTTAGAGCAGCTCTCTTTTTTTTTAATGCAGTATGGCAGAAATGCTTTAGAGATTGTTATGAAATCCATTGTGAACTTGGACTCACCAATGGTCTCACCTCCTCCTGATTTTCCTGGAGACTTCTTCAAAGGTAACTATAATTAACTGAGTGTAATTGCTCCCTTTTGATCTCCAGTATGCAGAAATGCAAATCATTCTAGAGATCAGCTGGCCCAAGTAGGCTCTCACTGGATGTTATTCCTACACATGTTGTAAATAATGAAGTTGTGTATGAAACAAGGTATATGCGCTCTCAGTGTAAGGCATAGTCCGTATCTGTTTGGCTAGAGTATTAAAGGCAGTTTAACTTCACTTTCTTCACTTTCCCATTATCTGTTGCAGTATCTTGTTCTGTTGCCTCATATACAGGGCCATTAGTACTTTTCCCTGCCTGTGAAGAACAGAAGTAAAGCTCTGTCTTGCTTATTGGTGTATTGGGTAGAAATTGCATGTAATGGTTTTGAGGGGTGTCAGAAGTTTCGGAATGAGATCCTGAAACACGATTGCTAACCAAGCTGTCCCTTCACTTCTGAGCTCTTAGATGGCAAAGCAGCTGTGATTTAACATCTTTCTTTTCCTAGATGTCCGTCAGGGATTGATTGGCGTAGGCTTGATAAATGTAGAAGACAGATCTGGAATACTAACGCTTGATAAAGGTATTTGTGTGTTTAATGGATCTTTGGAACGCTGCTAGGAATGCCATGTGTCACAACAGTGGGTTCCTAGCAATAGAATTGAAGTTGTAACTATCTAAAAAGTGACTTTTGGGGAAAACTTCAAAATGTTTTCTTCCTTTCTGAACAAATGGATTTAATTCCTCTTTTTAAGACTTTGAATCCTGATGGAAAGTTTGTTGGCAGTAAACTTCATCTCTGTTGACCTAATACGTGTATTTCTTACTCTCTTTTAAGATTATAACAATATAGGGAAGTTTCTGAACAGGATTCTTGGCATGGAAGTCCATCAGCAGAACGCTTTATTCCAGTACTTTTCTGACACATTAAGTGCAGTTATTCAAAATGCTAAAAAGAATGGAAGATACGATATGGGCATCTTGGGTGAGTAAATCAGTTTATCAGCACTCTTCTGTGCTTGAGTAAGAGCACAGAAACGGAATAACTCTGTCCTTTCTTTTTAAGATTTGGGCTCTGGGGATGAGAAGGTGAGAAAGGCAGATGTTAAGAAGTTTTTAACTCCCGGATATTCTACCTCTGGACATGTAGAACTGTACACAGTAAGTTAAATCCGTGTCGTCTTTGTAAGAACTAACAACATTTGCTTGCCAGTAGGGTTTTTTAAAACATGGCAATTGGCAAAGAGAGGGGAGGTCCCTCGCCTTTCACTGGGCAATAGTTGGTTCTGTGGTTCTTTAGTTCCTGTGTCTGTGACTGTTTCAAAGTCTGTTCCTATTCAAATCCCTCTGCATGGCTTTCTTCTATAGATCAGTGTGGAGAGAGGAATGTCTTGGGATGAAGCAACTAAGATCTGGGCAGAACAGACAGGTCCAGATGATGGATTTTATTTATCACTACAGGTAAGATTCTTCTGTCTCTTGGATTATGTTTAGAGAAGGTTTCTGGGGGCTAACCCAGTACACTGTCTCTTCAAATTAATTATTGCTCAGTTCTGCAGAACGCTTTCGGTGTTACATTAGAATTCATGCTAAGTTGGTTTCCAGCACTCATTATAAAGCATTCCTTTTTAGCTGCTCAAGGTGTTTTCTGATGGGAATGTGAGCCCAAATTAATAGCTCTTACTTAAACCTGCATGAAGAAACCAGATGCTTTCACTGCAAGGAAGAGTTGTAAGGCTAATGTAGATTTAGTGGTATTGTCTTCTAAAGGTGTCCTTATTATTACTGGTTGTCTTACTGAGCACGCACACACGTGCTATTACTCTGAAGAGCACAATATAGAATCACTTAAGGCAGATACTGTCAGTGTGTTAAAGTTGTTGGGTTTTTTCTTTCCAGATAAGAAATAACAAGAAAACTGCTATTCTAGTAAAAGAAGTGAATCCTAAAAAGAAGCTTTTTTTAGTATACAGACCAAATACTGGGAAACAACTCAAACTAGAAACATGTGCAGACCTGAAAAAGAAATATAAGAAGGTAACCATTAAAATTATGTTGGTTTTAAACTTAAAGGTTGAAAAGAAATATAAGGACTTTCTGGTTTTTATGTATCCTTCTGGCAAGTCAAAAACTGGGCTTATTTTTCCAGAGTGGAGCTTGTAAATGGGTCTTTTTAAGCAGATTTATGTGGTTTCTGCATTCCTCTACCCAAAGCATTCTGAATATAAATAATGTGTGGTGTAGTAATGGAAAATGAGGGGGGAGGGTTAGAGTCTATCAAGGGGAAAAGCCTTACTTCTGTGTAAGGTGTACAAACATACTTTTAAATAAGCAGCTATGTACAGTGTGTTCTAAGAAATGAATCTGAATCTTCAGCTGATGTTTGCTGCTGATGGTTTAAACACTAATGCATTATTACAGGTGGCAAAGGTACCTTAACACCTAATTTTATGTGTGTTTTCGTTTCATCTAAGTCTTGATATGCTTTATTTCATTGTGATTCCCCCTTTGAATGACTTTTCCAGGTACCTTCTGAAGATGCTCTGCCACACTGGTTGGAGCAGTACAACTCTTCTGCGGATACCTGCACTCATGCTTATTGGTTAGTATTTGTATGCACACAGGTACTTAAACTGTTCACCTAAACTACCTCTGTCCTTCTATTACTCATGTGAAATCTTGTGTTTCTTGTCCTGTGACCAGTCAAGTGACTCCACCTTTGAGTGGAACATGAAGCTTTGCACTTGCCCTTAGGGTCCTAATATATATATTAGATGAGTGTGATTTATACATTAGCATTCCAGTAGAAGTATAATGAAATTAGCTTGTGCTGTAAGTATTATTGTGGTAGGGTAGTTCAGATGTTATCTGGGGAAGGAAATATTTATACTTCCCATGGAGATGAGCTGTGTGTCAGAAACAGCTGCTCTTGTGCTACCTCTGCTGTGTCTGAACTCAGCAGCTGATGTCTTAATCCCTGAGGAACAGCAGCATAACTGGTAGAAAGTTCAGGTTAGTATTGGAGTTTCTGAAACGTTTTGATCAAACATTAGTTTTGTAGCACTTGTCTGTACACTTTGAAGGTGTGGTCTCAAATTCTCAGAGCTTTACCATTAGAGGCATGCTGTAGATGAAGTACCCTTCCCTCATTGTGAACCTGCAGCCTTTGCTCAACTCCGAATACACGTTAAATAGCTTGAAGTCTCATTTTGAAGTGAATTGGATGCTTTCTGTTTGCAGAATTCTTTTGCAAGCTTGTTTTCCTCTCTGCTGTAGGAGAGGCAATTGTAAGAAGGCAGGCTTGGGATTAGTTTGTGAAGTGGGACTCCGCTGTCGGACTTACTACGTCCTGTGTGGTTCAGTATTGAGCGTTTGGACAAAAGTAGAAGGCGTTCTAGCCTCTGTGAGTGGTACCAATGTGAAAATGCAAATCGTTCGTCTACGAACAGAAGATGGGCAGAGGATTGTAGGTAAGTGGCTCGTCTGCTCTTTATTTCCATCTTGGAGTAGAAAGTAGTTGTAGCTTACAAGTTGCTCCATGTTGAGTCAAATAGGAAATTGTTATTAAAGATGCTTATGAGAGAAGAGGCACCTCAAGTGTGTGTATTGGGGAGGGGCAGAAGCACAGCTGTTGATATGTATATTTATAGTACAAACACTGTTTTCAGTCAGGTTAAAGAAGAAGGAAGTTGTTTGGGTGCTTTACCTCCCCTTTGGAACACTTACTCTCCCAGTTCTTCTGATTTACTAGGAACAAAACTGTCATATTTGGCCTGTTCCAGCCAAGCTACCTTTGAAAATATGAGGGCTTCACTTTTCCCCCCCCACTCCTGGCAAAGAACAGTAAGCCCTTAAAATGTTGGGGGTTTTTCTTCTGTTTTGAGCCACTGAAAGTCACATTTAGTCAATAGCCTAGGGTGACTTCAGGATGATTCTATCTTCGTCTCATTGCTGAACCTCTTAGTGAAGCCCTTGCAGCAGGTACCTCAGAGGCTGAAATATCCCTATTTGTTTAAATGTGGACTTAAGTGGATGTGCAGCATCATGGCAGCTCCTACTCCCAACAGTTTTCTAAGTCCAGAGGAGGCCACGAGGATGATCAGGAACTGGAGCACCTCCTGTATGGAGACAGGCTGAGAAAGTTGGGGCTGTTCAGCCTGGAGAAGAGAAGCTGTGTGGAGACCTCATAGCAGCTTTCCAGGATCTGAAGGGGGCCTTATAGGGATGCTGGGGAGGGACTCTTCATTAGGGACTGTAGTGACAGGACAAGAGGTAATGGGTTAACGCTTAAACAGGGGAAGTTTAGATTGGACATAAGGAAGAAATTCTTTCCTGTGAGGGTGCTGAGGCACTGGAATGGGTTGCCCAAGGAAGTTGTGAATGCTCCATC
>JBCJKH010054456.1:30583-71731 GCA_039877255.1 Loriculus beryllinus
ACTGGAATGGGTTGCCCAAGGAAGTTGTGAATGCTCCATCCCTGGCAGTGTTCAAGGCCAGGATGGACGAAGCCTTGCGTGCCATGGTTTAGTGTGGGGTGTCCCTGCCCATGGCAGGGGGGTTGGAACTGGCTGATCTTAAGGTCATATCCAGCCCTAACAATTCTATGATTCTATGTTGAAACTAGGTAGTTCGTATTTAAACTTTCGTGGTGGTGTAACTCCTGAGAGATAGGAAAGCAAATGGAGCTGACTCATCATTTTATGTGGCAGCAAGTGATGTAAGAGAAAACTCTGTCTTCAGGGGCAAAATGGCAACTTCTTTCTATGTTTTGTGACCTGAAGGATCGAGTGACTTGTGAGGAGAATTATTGAGAAACAGAACTTGTAGGTGTGCTTGATCATTGATCAGACGCTGGAAACTCACCGGTGACTGTTGCACAAATGCAGTGATGGAATCATCAGCCTGAGGTTTTAATGAACAAACTGTTTGCCTTCTCACAAAACACTTGATCTGTTGCTGTTTCCAGGTTTGATCATTCCTGCAAATTGTGTATCACCCCTTGTAAACCTCCTGTCGACGTCAGACCAGTCGCAGCAGCTTGCAGTACAACAGCAGCAGATCTGGCAGCAGCATCACCCACAGAGCATCACCAATTTCAACAATGCGTAAGAGGACAAACGACAGGTGTTGACTTTGGTGTTTTGAGGAAAAGGCTGTAAAAGCATATCACTTGCATAAAAATCAGGGACAGATTCCAAAGAAATATAACTTTTTCAGTTCAGTTGTGTGCTCTCAAATACTTTGGGAATAAAGAGATCTTAAAAGGTTGGTAGAACTGAAAGCCAGCAGTTGTTTATGGTGGTGCATCTGTCTTTCCTTATGCTCTCTGTAGTGCTTCCTGTTTGCTTTTACTTTTGGCCTTTTAAGCTACAAAACCACAATTTGTTTGAAAATGCTTGAAAATCCCCAAGCAGGCTTTATTTTTGTCATACAGTGCTCAGGGTTTAACGCAGTGCATCAATGCCATTGCTGTGGGAGATATCCTTGAATGCATGTATTGAGTATATATATAGAAAATATATATTGGGTTTTTTCTCTTCAATTTATAAGTTTCTAAAAGCATGAAACCTAGAGGTTGCACATCATGCATTCAGGTTCCTTCCCAGTTTCTGTTTGACAGTGCATGTCTTTGGAAACGGGCATGGACAGGATGAACACACAAGACAGGAATTTGGAGAGAAACACAATCTTAGTTGTACAGCATTGGTTATTGCATTTTTATAGTGTTTCTACCCAGGTGTGGCATTTTTTCTGGTTCTCTCCTGGGAGGTTATATATTTGAGTCTACAACATGTTCTTTTTTGTGATAAAACATCTTAAATTAAACTTAGTTCCTTTTTAATGTATTAATGGTATTCCTACTGTGTACTGCAAAGGTGGCTGGAAGCCTCTTTTCCTTCAGTTGAAGCATTTCCTGACTCCGAGGTGGTTACAGAAACTGAAGTGCAAATTCACTTCCATCTCGCACACAATCTTCTCTTTTTTACTTCATTAACGTAATTTAATTTGTCACTTGTAAGATGAAACCTACTTGAGCTGTAAATTAGAGAATGGGAAACACTTGAGGGTTCCGCTGTATGTGCTGTTTCTGTTACCCAGTAACTTGAATACTGTTTAATATGTTGTAAGACATTGTAGAGTTTATCTGGAGCTGTTTAAAAGAAATTGTAATGTACAAATGTGAATAGTCACTTATCTATAATATGGGTAAGTTTTGTTTTGCCTATAATAGTAGATGTTTATAAGAAAGTGAAGGACAATGTTTGTCATTTCTTGCTTGCACAGGTTGCACTATTGAAAAATTGAGATTGTATAAACCTGTCCAAAAAAAAAACCCCTACAAGATAATGATCTTGTAGATGTCAAATAAAAGTTATTGTACTAACAAGAAGTGGAGTCTTGTTTAGGGAATTGCTGTATTCCAAAAAGAACTAACAAGTCTGTACAATTGGAATTTGACAGGACTTGGCATGTTCCAGTCTGCTTCTGTCTCGCAGCCCTAATGTCTCAGCTGAACTCATTAATGAGGCAAGAAGTCAACTCTGCTTAAACCTGGATGCATGCTTTAAGTGAGGCTCAGAGCAACACATCCACCATGGAGGTAGGGTATGTCACTTGTGTAAGGGTGAGCCAGACTCAAGGGTCGTGAAGAGGCAGTAATGGAGCCAGAAGTTCCACAGCTTCAGTGAGTCCCTTACGTGAACTACTGCACTTGAGGTTCTGTTCATGGTGCCTGGGCTGGCACCAAAGAGTGCTGTTGCAGAGGGTCGGTCTGCTTTCCTCAGCTTCCAGCCTGGAGTGCTGGAGGGGATGAATCCCAGCACATGCTGCTCACTAAATACAGATCTAGAGTAAATCAGCATGTTCCTGATTGCCGTAGCACCTGCTCCACCTCTGTATGGTGCTTGCACTGCAGGCAGTAGGTGTTTTGGGAGGGTTTTAATCTCGGAGCAGTGAGGGGAAGCTTGCCTGAGTGCTGTAGAGCCTGTAGGAAAACCCAGACCACAGAGAGGGTGTAAGGGAGAACGCTCATGGGTTTCATACCCATCACTGGGTGTATTTGGCATCCAGTCCAGGAAGAGTGATGGGATGTTGACAGATTGCTGTTGCAGCAGAGAGTGAACCAGAGTGCTAGTAACAGTGAGCTCTGTGTGTGCTTTGCTGTCTCTTTAATTATTACTATTTGGTGTAGAAACTTTCCCCATCTGAGATGATAACATAACATTTAGGTCTTACACCTCAGTGAGGTGGTTCTAGAAGTGGTAGATTCACAAACAGTGCTTTATTGGTTTTAAATAAGTCATTATTTAAATATGCTTCAGTTCCTCAGTGCTCTTCCAGCCTGTTGTGTACTAATTTCAGTTGTTGGTATGAGCAGACAGTGAGTGGGATATCCTGTATGGATAACCAAGCCACACTGCTCTGGGTGCTGATAGCACATGCTCTTTGTTCACACCCACTTAAAACCCCATGGGCTAGTGTCCCCTGGAAGGAAAAACCCAACAGCACTTAAGAGGATCCGTAAGAACTATTCCCATTCCAGAGCTCTGTTCCCTCACTTGCTCTCTTTTGCCTGTTCTCTGCTACTTGCCACCATCCATGCCTTGGCTTTGTCATTCAGTTACTAACCCAGCTGCACCCACAGCTCTGGAGTGTTCTAACAACTTAAAGGTTAACATCAAACAGAAAAGAGCCTTCAAGCTACAGAAACATTTTTCCTCCTGAAAATTCCTGCTCGGTGGTTGGGGTGTGGTTTCTGGGTAGTCGTTTGTTCCTCCTGTGAGCTCTGATAAAGCTTGGGGGAGAAAAGGGATATAAATAGCACTGGGGATGGGATAAGGAACAGCTCTGCAGTATCCTGCAGCATTGCTCAGAAGACAAACATCCTCAGAGGGAGGAAAGAGGAGAGACCGACTGTCACATCATGCAAATTATGGTCTCTCTTCTTCCTTCTTGTGGGGCATTGATCTGCTTTGTACAAATCACCACCTGAAATGGGTTTCAAGCTTACAAAGGGTAGATGTGTCCTAACGGGCAAAGCTAAATGTAAACCAGTAGTAATTTCTGTACTGCGTTGAGTTTTGGAACTGTGCTGTAGGAGGGGAAGGTGCAAATTGAAGTTAACTTGGGAACTGAAGGGATAAAATTTGGAGTTTTCTCTCTGAAGCTGTCCCTTGACAGCAGCTAAACTTTGACTTGTTAAATCATTTCATACCTGAGCTGTGTCTGGCACAGTAACTGCAATTACAGCCCATTAAACCCCTCTGCACAGCAAGTTCTCAGTTTTCCCCATCTCTGTGCAGTCCATTGGGAGCACACCTCTTGTAAGGGCTCGGAGTTGTCAGCGTGTGGTATTTCCTTTGTAAATGAAGAAAAGCTCTGCAACCTGTAAACATTTGTCAAGTGAATTACCAAGGGGGGGGTTGTATCTTTCTGTTGCGTTTGGAACAAGCTTCATTCAGATCCCATCCCAGTCTGTACATATATCGGGAGAGTATGTATGTATATAGAGATGTTAAAGGCTACTGAATTATTGAATGTAAATAACTCTTGGTTTCCTTTTGTGTTTGTTTTTCCTTCATGACCTTCCCAAGATGTATTCCTATTTTCTCAACCTGCCGAACAGGCGCTTTGTGTGTACTTGGAAATATATATAGAGCATATATAAACCTTCCGAGGGCTGTGTGCGTGCATTGTGGATGTTACGCGTTGTCATCATTTTTCCCCCAACTCTCAGTTGTCTGTCTCCCGTCACCCTTTTGATGCAATGTGGGTTTAGGATGTATTTTTAGTGTATAATGCATTTTCTTGGGAGAAATGGACTCCTGATGTCCTTCAGTGACCGGAGCATCCTCTTCCTGTGCCTCTATTAAGAAACATGTCATTTTTCTGTACTCTTTTCAGATATCGAGTTTTAATCCGAAATCCATTTCCATTTCTTCCACTTAGTATCTCCAGTGGTGTGTTCAGTGAGCTCCTATTATACAAGCTCTAGGATTAAATGCATCAACAAGAGGACCTGCCCACTCTCCTAACATTTAAAAGTATGATTGCTACATCCATATTAAATGTTAACTCTCTTAAAAGCCCTCTGGAAAGGTGGCAATTTGAGAGTAGGGAGGATGTGTCTGTTGTTGAGTATTCCCTGTGGGAATAAGGTCCAAATGTGCAAAATGGCAGCAATGCAACTTTCTTATTCTTGAAGCAATGGAGCGTATTCAGAATTGCCACATAGAAATATATGTATTTTGATTGGAGTTACAGACTAATGAGGCATCCCTTGCACTGCCTGCCTTAGTCCCTAAGCTTCCTGCCGTTGTCACACAGGTTTTGCCCTTCCCCTCTCCCTGGGAAGGTCCGTGTCCATACAGTTATTCCCTGAATTAAGTGGTTGGTGAAGTCCATTGATGGTAGAGTCACAGCAAGAAGCATCCAGCTGCAAATGGCACCCAATGCTTCTGGTAGTTTCTGTGGTCAGTGCAAACTTGAGCAATGAATGTGGAGAGCAAGGGAGGTGTTTTGTCAGTGCCATGTGGGGTTCCCTGTCACAGGCTCTCATGGCAGAGATGGATGGGGTTGGTAGAAGGAGCAAAGTAACACAACCACAACCATGCCTGAGTGTGGAACGAGGCTTGGGAGACATCAAGGGTGGACACCCCACTGCAGGCAGTGTTGGCCTCACCTGCTGCTGCTCAGGCTGTGCAGTGAGCTTGGAAAGCACCAATTCTTTTTAACATGGAGGAAAGGAAAGACTGGAAATGCTGGAGTTCCTAAGCCACAGCTCTTACAGCTGAGGGCAGATTGTCCCTAAAAGCTTATGCTAAAGAGTGCTAAATAAAAAGCAAAAACTTACTTGATATGCTTTGCTGTTTCTTAATGGGTCCAAATGAGCAACTGAAGCTTGAGGCAGGTGTAAGATTCAATAGGAACTGGACAGGTTGAAGCTGAAGCCAAATCTCATATACAGAGTCTTTCACTTAAAGATTTTGATTTAAGCAATGTCCTTGTTTATAACAGTCCTGTGGTGCTTTAACACCTGCATCAGCCTCTGTTTAATTTCAGTTTGCAACATCTAAGTTTGGTTTGTGTTCTTGAACTTAGGGCATAACTTTAATATTAGAGACAGGTCACCTATGGAAGAGCGGTTCTGTACTTGATTTGCACTGGGAAGGGTAAGGAGACATTTTTACTGGCATTCCTGATTTCATATGTATATATTTAGGTATCTGCTTCCTGATTTGGAGAGGATGACCAGGAATGTGCCAGGTTCACTGCAGAAACATAATGTCCTTATTTGCCCAGTCATTTGTTTCCTTTTTCGGTCACTAACATAGAGTCCTACTGCTGCTGGACATTAAGGTGGGTGTTCACTGCCTCAGCATCTCCCAGTGATGCTATGGGGGGGCTGTGCTCCATCCCTGCAACACCTATTGCTGTGAGACTTCCTCTGTGCAAAGGGTACGCTCTATTGTAAAGTAGGATTTGGCTTTTAGGACTTCTTTAGCCCCCACCTTTAACAGTCCAACAGGCCAAAATTCCAAAGCTGTGTAACATTTAAGATGAATTGTGTGTGTTCTTTTTATTGCCAGCCTGAATCATAACCCTTTGCCAACCTTAAAGCCTTTGTTCTCCGTTGTGGGACTGCACTGGGTGTCCCTGGGTGCAGACAGTGCTGGTGTGTGCCAACTGTGCTCCTACCAAGTGGCAGAACTTTAAGTGCCCAGCACTAAAATATTACAGTGACATTTAGAAGGATTTATACTCTCACCAATGACAAACTGGGACATGACCAGTTCTGCACTGAGGGCTTTTTTGGGGTAAAAGAAAAAATACCTTGGGTATTTTCCCCTTTTATTTTCTGCTGTAGCATTTACCCCCACTGTTTATACTGGAATGCCTTACAGCAAGGCTCCTGCATACATTAAACATCCTCATTGTTGCTCCATTTGAGGGTCCTTCACCCTGGTAGAAGTCATGTTGTAGTAATCCAAGCATCTTTCAATCCTCTTAAATACCTGGCACTTACCCTGGTTACTGTGACTGGTTGATTAAACTGCCTTTGCTGGGAAAGAGCAGATCCACGATGGTCTCCAAATGCCAATTGAGATGAGCTTGAAAAAGGGAGGAGAGTTTATATTGAAAACTGTATCAAGATTGGAAAGCATCAACTGCTTCACAGTTCATGCAGAGCATGCAAATCTCTTCCCTTTATCCACAGAGTTAGCTTGGGATAAACAGACTAATCTCATCTTATTTTTGTAAATCATTTTCTATTGACTCTCATTCTCATTTTCCCCAGATCTGGAGCAGGGAGGATGCCAAGTTCTCAGCACTAAATGGAGATGCCCAAACCTCAGCATTTAATTATTCATTTTCATAAAGCACTAGACTTTGTTCTGTGAGTAAGGGAGAGATGTCTTCAGAGAGGTTTTGGTTGGCTCTTGTCCAATCTGTAAATAATATACCTTAAAAAAACACCAGCAGGGCATCTCAGGAACTGCTTTTGGAAGTCCAGGTCTGGTTTATATGTTCCTTCCTTCCACATTTATAAGGTGGATGAATTGACTGTGCCTGCTAAAAACAGGATGAATTGCAGGGCATGAAACCGATCTGTATCACCTCAGCCAGAGAGACAGGAGTTACATCATAAACCAAGGTGCAAGTAATTTAATTACTCCTGGGTAAGATCCCCCCTCAAGTTCCTTGGAGTGAATAAACACATAGACATAAGCAATGGAATAGCAAAGCTCTGAGCCTGTGGCTGTGCCCCACACACCATCCCCAGCATTACTCTCTCCATGGCAGAGAACTGGGCCCTGGGAGCAGGCAGAGCTCGGGACTGGGATGCTCCAGGTGACAGCTCCTGCCCCTTTTGTGGGGAGCCCCCAGTCCTCAGCTCGGGGCTGCAAGAGGCTGCTGAGCCACCTGTGTCCCACTGCCCCTTTGCTGCTTCCTAGGGTGGACTCAAGCAGAACACTGGTGTTTCCTCCCTGGCAAGAGCAAGGCATGCCCCAGCCCCATGTGCCCCAGGGAGGGTGCCATGTCCTGGCCTCCTGAAAGCCCTTTTGGGCAGGAGAACCATGCTTCAGGCCTCAGGGCTCTGCATTTGGCTCTGCCTCAGCTGTGCTGTGTTCCATTGCCTCAAGACTGCAGTTTCAGTTATAGAGGATGTTATCTCCTGTGACCAGCATCTGCCAGGGCTGGAAATCCTCCACATCCGGATTGTCCCTCCCTTTGTGTGCACACGTGGAGCCTCCAAGCAGAGCAGCTGGCTGACCACCGGCTCCATGGGGGCAACCCAGAGGGTTTCTGCTCCATAGAGACTTGGGGGGACCCCATGGCCTCCCTCCTTTGCTTTTGTAGGGGGTGAAGTTGGGGTCCGTAGGAGTACTACAGGGCAGTAGGCTCCCGCTGTTCACCCTTCAGGTAGACATTCAGAATCTGATTATTTGGCTGCCTAAAAATAGCATTTCCAAGCCCAGATGCTTTGACCATTTCCCTGTCCCCTGGGAAAATGAAACCTCTGCCCTGGGTGAGGGAAGGAAGCACCGTGCCTGTGCCCAGCAGTGTCTGTTGCCTCACCAGAGATCCTCGAGGAGCTGCCCATGCCATGCCCTGCTCTGCGCCAGTCTGTGCTGCTGTGTCACTGCCATTCACCCTCTTGTTTCCTCCTTCTCCCTGCCCTGTGCTCTTCTCCTGCACCCACCCTGTTGGTGTGAAGCTCCACATTCCTTTCCTCACAGTCATTTCCATTTTCCAGCCCTGCGCTT
The DNA here is from genome assembly GCA_039877255.1 of Loriculus beryllinus. Classification (NCBI taxonomy): domain Eukaryota; kingdom Metazoa; phylum Chordata; class Aves; order Psittaciformes; family Psittacidae; genus Loriculus; species Loriculus beryllinus. Next base: position 38,918 of record JBCJKH010054456.1, read on the forward strand.
CGCTTCCACTCTCTCCTCCACTTCCTTTGCCTAAATGACCAGTACCAAACCAATTAGGGATGCTCCTTTACAGCTGGTGTCGCAATGAGGCTGTGAGGGACAGGTATATGTGCCTATCCATTATTTGTTCCAGGGGTATGTTGCTGCTCTGGTGACACTTGGTTTGCACTTGGAAGGTTTTCTGTGAGGCTTTACCCACATGTGCCCCTCCAAAATGAAACTCCATACGGCATGGACACGATTTGAGACATCTGAGCCTGTGTGTCAAGGAAAGCTCTTCATTGGAGCCAGCACTCGGTTCTGCTGTGATTCCTTGGCTCTGCTGCCATTCCTCTGCTCCCGGACACAGAGCAGGCCCAAGAGCTTTCCCAGACAAGGCTGGGATCAAAGCAATTCTCTGCCCCAGCCAAAGGGTGGGGTATCCCCTGCCCGGAGCCAGCGGCAGGGCTGGGTGCAGCGGTGCCAGCTCACTGTGCATGGGCCGCCCTCCTTGGCACAGCCTTCAAGGGCTCCAGAGTGCGAGGGAAGCGAGAGTCCAGCCCGCAGGGCAAGACAGAGAGTCCTTGCAGGCAAACTGAAGGGATCGGGCAGGGTGGAGCACTCGTTTGTCTGGAAAGACGATGCAGGGCAGCAGGGGATAATGCAGTAATCCATCCCTGAGAGTGAGAGGGAGGAAGGAGAAGCCCCTTATCCCAAGCGCCTGGCTTCACCCTGCACTTGGCAGAGCCGTCCCGCTGGCCGACGGGAGCTCGGTAGCTTGGTTTGTCTGTTCTTAACAAGCAAAATGAAGCTGTTTCCCTTCTGCTCTTATTTTCTTTGCTGGTTTTCATTGGAATCCGGGCTGGTTTTGATATTGGTGCCTGGTGCCTGTGTGCCTGGCAAACTGCAGAGAGGAAAACTCTCATTAGAGATTCCAGGCCTGTGCTTTTGTGGCTGAGGTCTTGGAAACTTCTCATTCATGCTCGGTGGTCCTCCAGGGAGACCTCCAGCCGGAGCAGGAGAGAGCAGGCTTGCTGCTCACACTATCTCGAAGGTAAACCGAGAGTAGCATTAGGGCCTCTTTCTCTTAAACGTTCCCAGTCTCTTTGGACAGCTTTACAGGTGCTATTTGCTTTCCCTCCTTATGGTACACGCCATTTCCAAGGCAGAACGTCCCCCTCAAAGATGGAATGAGCCTGGAATCGGCTCCTCAGCCCATAGGGCAGCACCCGCGCGGCGATGCTGAGCAGCTGTCTGCCTGGCAGGGCTGTTCCACTTGGCAGCCAGACAAAGGACTCAGGAGTAGGAGGAAAACAAGGCTGGGAGGGAAAGTCGCTCCAGATAATACGGCATCTGGCCTGGGAGGAACCATCTCAAAGTGGGAAGCAGGGCTAGGCTGGGAAAAAAGTTTCTCTGGGAGAATTTAAGGGGAGAGCCCATTTGGAATAAGCATCCAAACTTCCATCTGAAATCACTGCAAGGCTGATGCGGGCCAGGCGCTGGGGCTTGGCTCACAGCTGCTGCTTCTGCCTTCTGCATACTGTACCGCAGCCCCCTTCCACAGGGTCCAGAGGGATGTTTCCTGGGAAGGGGGGAGCAATCCAGAGCTTCCAGGGGGAGTTTGAGGTGTGAGGAGAAAAGGCAGTAGGGTAGAGCTGGGGAATGTGTGTTTCTGTTCAGGATTGAGTGTTTCCAACATGTGTTGGTGAGCTGGGGCAGTAACATCAGCCAAAAAGATGGTGGTGGAGGGACACCGAGGGAACAAAATGAGCAGGAGGGGAAACCTTGTACCCTCATCAGGAAGCAGTTATAGGGAGCAGAGACAGGAATGTAAGGAGCTGTAGCAATGCGATTAAGAAGGGAGCACAAGTGGTGCCAAGAAGGATAAAATGCACAATCTTCCCTCTGTGCCAATGCCCCAGCAGCATGTGAGGTGTCCCTGGAGCAGGGCCCAGGGAAGGAAGCACAAGGAGGTGCTGGCTCCTTACGATCCCAGTGAGAAAGGTGCTCAACTCTGCAAAGTACCTCTTGAAATGGTGTTTGTTAGAGCTGACACGCACCTCCCTCACTTGTGCTCCTCAGAGAGGCTGAGCTGCCTTTGCTCAGGACTTAAAAAGGTTCATTTTCAGCCTAGGCCTATCAGAGACTCCTCACTTCCATTTTGGATGATCTCTTAGTTTTAGCATGAGAGGGCAGTCTGTAGACCTGCAGATTAAATTGCATCTCTGATTATTGTACATGCGTTGCTGGGACCCCTAGAAATGTGGGGTATTTGATATAACCTCCCTCTAGAAAAAAGAACAAACTTCCCCTTGCTACTCCATGTGTCTCTGTGGTGGGTAAAGAATATTTAGCACATCCCCAAGTCACCCAATTCATTAAGCCTGGCAACAATTAATTACATTGAAATGAATGCGCAAATGTAATGGTTTACACATGTCAAAAAGATGCCAGGAAAACCCTGGGTCTCGCTGTGCCACCTTTAATTCCTCTCACTGTTAATTTAATCCAAGATGATAAGGAACAAGCCTATTCTGCACTCTGCAGGAGGGTTACACACAGCTCTGCAGACACTGATGCCATTTTCCTTTACTTCCAGATAAAAGGGGACAAACAAGTTTGACTTAAGGCATGGCCCAAGGCCCCCAGCTCTGCTGGGGAGAGCAGTGCCTTCCAACACACTTTGAATGTGTATTCCTTACACCCTTGACGGAGTATGGCATCCGTGTCAACATTTAGGAAGGGAAAACCTCACTGAGATCCATCATGGCTTTGGCTAAGCAGGGAATGGGAGGCTCTGTGGAAACATTGAGTATTTGCAGTGGTTTCGGAGGAGCAGAGGCGAGGAAGTTCAACAAGGAGATGGAACAGAAAGGAAAGAGGTGGGGAACAGGGTGGATGTTGCAGATCTCACACATCCGAGAAGAGGCTCTGTACCTGGCAAATACATCATCTATGTCTGCAGATGGCTGAAGAGACAGACACCTCTTCCTGACCTTGCTGGAAACCATAAGCACACACATTGATTTTGAAGTTATCTCAGTGTGGAGAAGGCTCATGTGTGATGAAATGGCTCTGCTGCATTTCCTGCTCTATGACCTGGCCACTTGGTGATTAAGAGCTGCTTTTGTTGTCAGTAAACAAGCCTGTGCTATGGTTCTGCAGAGCCCAGACCTGTGACTTGAACAACCTGGAGCCTGCACACTACTGGGACTGGAACTGTTACATTCAATGCAGGGTTTGCATGTGCAGAACACAACTCTCAGCAGTGCAAGCCACGCTCGTGACACAAATCACATTCAAACTGCAGGCGGTGCCTCCGAGGGAGCTCAAATCTCTGCCTACCCCACTGAGCACAGGCCAGGGCCCAAGCACAATGGTGGCTTTATTCTTGTGGCCGCACCTGGTTCAGAACAACTCAAGTGAATCCACAGAGATAGGAAGAACACAGAGGTACCTCTTATCCAACAGCCCAGCACCCACAGAACACCCTAGGAGGCAGGTAGTCCAGTCAATTGAAGCTTACAGAGCACCTGAGGCCAGGCAGTGACATTGTCATTGAGGTTCTTGTGCTAAAGAGAGGATCATCTTTACGGGATGGTTTCCTTATCCCCCCTTCCAGGAACACTGTGTATTTTGAAGCTGTCATTATAAAACCCAAGCAGAACACGGGGAAACTTGTTCTTCACCGTGTTGCTCTGAGCAGAGTTGTGTGCAGTTGGTGTAAAGCTGTGTTAAACAGAGAGGTTGGAACACTCCCATTTCGCACTCACTCGGTGTGACTGCAAACAAGGCAGTGGAAAATCCCCTCCCAGGGCAGCATGGCCCTCTCCTGCAGGACTTCACTGGCCTCCCAGGGATCAACAGAAAGGCACTTAACTTACAAATGTGGAAAGGAAGCTTTAGGGAAGCAGAGTTCTCGCTTGCACAGTGCTGGAATTGCGGGGGTTTACCAATGGAATCCTTAGTAAATGAATGACACAGTTAAAACCTCAAGCACCCGTGTGAAAATAGTCACTGACCATGTAATTCCATACCTGGGGTTCTCGGGTCCCCTCGCTTAACAGGCAGGACCGTGGAGCGGTCGTTGTACTGGGCTTTGCCACCATAGCACTTGGACTGGAGATAAAGCACAAAACCAGAACAAGATCAGGTATTTCATCTGGTACCAGCCATCATTTTGAGATGTTTCTTTCATGTAGTTGCTAGGGCAGGAGATGGGGGAGGGGGTCAAAGGCTGGCTTGCTTCTCCCACCCTGCTTCCATTGTCCTTTATGTGGAGGAAACCATCTAATTACACCGTGTGTTTGCAATGGAGATGCTACCTGCCTCCCTCTGCAGAGCAGCCCGATGACAGTGATCTTACGGGCTTAAATCCGTGTCGCTTTACCCCTGACTTCCACGGAGCAGGATGAGGCTCCCTGTGTTTGCTGTCACTGCATTAAGAGTAGTTGATTGCCTTGCACAGACATCAATTAGCATGTGCAATAAAACTACCGAGTACCTCACCCATCTCACGCATTTGGGTCTCATCCTGTGGGTCTCAGGCTGAGCTGTGCGTCAAAAGGGGTTGTGCAGGTCCCAAGCAGTTATACTGATATCAATCTAAAGTAATTTAACAATTATAGAGGATTAATTGACAGAAGGAGCAAACCTAAGTGCTTTGCATTGAAAAGGACGAGTTCTGAAGTGGCAGATGCAGGCTGGAAAGATTCATCATTTAATCTGTAAATTTGCATTTTTTCGGTTTTTTTTTTTTGGGGGGGGGAAGGAAGAAGAGGGGACATTACTACTGCTTGCAAGCAGAAAATGGATCGATTACCAACGAGATTCGTATTGTGTTTTTTAATCCCTCCGAAGCTGCGATCTACATTAACCTTCACCCTCCAAGCGGAGAGAAAGAGTGGTGTGAAATAAAAATAAATAAATAAAAACATCAGATTTTTTTTTCCTTGGCGGCATCTAGGATTAAAAAAAAAAAAAAAAATAGAAATACCGTTTTCTCCTAATATTATCAACAGGTATTTTCCATCGAAATCGACGCGGGGGGAGACGCGGAATAAACCGGAGGTGAACGGCGGCTCTGAGGTGAGGGGGAAGGCGGGAAGGCGGCGACGCTCGGGGCACCCTGAGGGACGCGCCAGCCCTTCCCCTCTGGCAGGGGCCGCCGTCCATGATCCCCCCCCCGCGCCGTGCCGCGGGCAGAGCCGTTTATAAATGAGAAGTTGTGCCAAAACTTTCCGAAGTTCAATTAAAACAGCCCCCTCCCGCCGCCGGGCTCTCCGCCCTCCCTTCCCCTCCTCTCCCCTCCCCGCCCGGCTCCTCTCACGGCGGCGTCCCTGAGGGGAGCTCCATTGTCTGTGAGGGGATGGCCGCGGCACCCCCCGCCGCCGCGCCCCCTCCGCGCCCCCTCCGCGCCGAGGTGCGCGGGGCGCCGGGCCGCCGCGGCGGGTGGCTGCTTCGTCTGCCCCAAAGTTTTTGGATCGGCGTCTCCTCATGATGTATGGATGATATATTGCATTGTGGGTGTCAATATAACTGACGGCCATATTTGCCGGTGCTGCTACTGCTGTAAACAACCCAAAGTGTCTGGGAGACACGGAGACGCTTCACTGAATTTCAGGACGCTTCTCCTCCTCCCGCTGGCCATGTCTCTGGGAATGTCTTACAAGCCCAACTTGAACGCCCACATCCCCGGGACTCCCCTCAACCCGGGTAAGTCCGCGCCGGTAACTGGGTGGTAAGTTTGGGAGGCGTGCGGCGGGGCCCCGCGGTGCCGCACCGGCACCTGGGCAGAGGGAGGGGGAAAAGCCCCGGACTCGAGTTTTTTTGCCCGGTCCGGTATGGCCGGGCAGCGGCTCCGCGCCGGCTCCACGCCGCCATTAACCAGCGCCCGCCCGGCGCCGTTACCCCGCACCGCGCCGCTCGTCCGCGGGGGTGCGGAGCCGGCCGCGCGCTGCCACCGCCGCCGCTCCGGGGCTCCGGCCGCCGGGTTTCCTCCATGCTCGGCTCCCCGGGGCGGCTGATTGATCTGGATCAGGAATATTCCGCCGGCGCCTCAGCGAGGACCGCTGCTGGCGGGACGCCGCAAGTGCCGCTCGCTCCGCGCCGTGCCTCGCCTCGCTTCGCCTCACGCGTGCGGCCGCCCAGCCGCTCTCCTCAGGCGGAGGGGCCGCCCCGAACCGCTCTCCTCAGGCGCAACGGCCGCCAGGGACCCCGGCCCCGCGGCCGCCGCCGATGGGGCGGCCCGCAAGCGCCTCAAGGGGATCCTCGGTCCCCGCTTCCCCCTCGGAGTCTCCCGGCTCCGCGGGGCAGGCGAGCCCGCTGCGCTCCCTGGTGATTTTTGGAAGGGGCGGTGGGGGGGGAAGCAGGAATTCGTCTTTATTTCTTACAAAAGCCCTTTTAAAAACGACTCCTTTTCTTTGGATCTGTACAGGAATGTTTCCAACTTCTCTCACTAAAAAGTTTCCTTGATGGCGTTAACTTTTTTTTACTACATTCCTCCCCCCGTTTTATTTTCCTTCCCGTAATTCCCGAAGGTAACAGCAGCCGAGTGTTTTTCCCTTGTGCTGAGGTGTTTTCTGTGTAATTGGGTCTCCGTGGCGAGGACTCTGTGTAAATCGGTGCAGCCTGAACAAAGCCGCAGCAGCAATTGGCTTCGCTGTGGGATATTTGGAAGGGATCTCGCTAATCCGTGCGCGTCGGCTGGTATTAACCAGAACCAAAATGGAGAAGTTGGTTCCGACTTCAGAAATAACCCTTCCATCTCCCTTCCCCACAGCCCCAGCCTGCAGGCTTGGCATCAGAGCATCCACAGCCAGGAATCAGGCAGGTTTTTTGCTTTCCTTTCTGTTTTGTTTTGGGGTTTTTTTCCCTTTTGAGAAGAGAAAGTTTTGCAGTCGGGCTGAGGAGGGAGGGAAGAGTGCCCGGGTGATTTTTACAGTGCCGTTTGTGGTTGTAACCCTGGGAGATTGATGAGCGAAAGGGATCAACAAGATGCACCTTTACTCTAGCTACCAGGAGAGCAGCGGGCTTGTTTTACTGCAAGGAGCCGTTGCTAGCTGGTGGATGAACCGAGGTCCCTGTGCCTCAGCTGCCGTGATCCTGCGTGGCGCTGAGCTCGGTGGGGCTGCGAGCGTGTGAAGGCTCGGTGTGCCTGGGTTGTGTGTGGGGGAGTGCCGCGGGCCCGGGCGCTGCTCTGCGAAAGGGGTCAGGAAGCAGGGGATGTGCTAAGGATTCCTGACAAAAAGCAGAAGTGTCACCGGAGGAAAAAGAGAAACAAAGCAAAGCCCAGCAAAGGCAAAGCGTTCTCCTGCCGGCTCCCACGAGAACCTGTGTCTTGCTCTCCGGAACAGCCGTAAAATTGCAGGGAAAACAAAGGTGGTATTTTGCGGTGGTGGGTGAGGGGTGGGGATTAGGTCATGCTATGGGGGGGATCCGGGTCTGGCTGCTCCTCGAGCCAGGGCTGCAGAATCCCGGCTCAGACATGCTGCTCACAATGCGAGCCGAGCAGTGAAGTTTCTGTCTCGAGCCCTCTCGCTGCCGTGTCTGTGTGCTTTCTAACGCTCCGGCTGCGATCAGCGCTTTAGATTCTTTCATGCAGTCTTATCTTCCCCCCCCCCCTTCCTCCTTCCCTTTTTTTTCCCCTCATAATGGCAAGTTAGCAGCAGTTTGCTGTCATGCTGGAACTATTCCTGTCTAAGTTGTCCTCTCTTCTGAGTTCGGATCATCCTCAACACCCCCAGAATCTTTTCAATGAAAGAACGTCCTCCTCTGAATCCAAAATGGGCTCTCTCTTCCCTCCCTGTCTTCTGCCATTATCCTCACGCACCAGCTCTTCCTCTAGCTAGTGGTATTGCCAGCACCGTGGCCTAAGGCCAAGGGAGTTAGACAAAGCAGTCCTTGCAGTTGCACATATCGCATTCAGAGTGATATGACTGCAAATGGCCCCCCTCCTTTCTGGAGCTTAATTCTGAATTGAAGGAGATTGCTTCTGTATTGTGCTTAAATTAAATGCCCTCCCAGCTATGAGGATAAATCCTAGGTTTGCTTCCAAACCTGGGGTGAAGGTCCCCCCCGCCCTGTCCTGCAGAGGAGAGGAAAAACAGGAAATCTGTCCCTTTTGGCCTGAAATCAGCCCTGCAGAAACCTCTCTGTATGAATGCTGAATATTTTGGTCTCGGCCGAAGGAGGGCTCTGGGCAGCTGTGGATCTTACAGGGATTTTCCTCTGGGAGGTAACGCTGCTTCCCTGCAGTGCAGGGCTTGTGGTGCAGGAGAATTTGGAAAGGCAGTGTCGACTCAGCTCTGGGAGCTGCGTCCTTGCTGCAGAGCCAACTCCTTTCAAGTTTAGGCTGAGAGTGGCCGCTCTGCAAAATCATGTTTCAACTGTGGGCACTAAGTGGATCAGGGCGATGTAGCAGTTGTGGTTGATGGGTGGCTGCGCCCTGTTCTCGCATGGGAGTGTGTCTGGGGGCTCAGAAACCTGGACTGAAGTCCAGAGGGAGAGGAGCTGTCTGGGGGGGAGGAAGTAAGGGAGGAAGCCTCTGTGGGTTGTCGGCAGCTCTGGGGATGACTGCGGGTGAGGAAAATGCAGCTGCTCTGCAAGTGACTCAGGATGCTGGAAGCATCCGGGTGCTGACTCCTCTGCCTCACACCAGGGAGAGGGAAGGAGAATGTGTTGTCACAGCAGAATTTGGTGCCTGTTTCTCTTCCCCATTGCCCAGGGAGGGGGTGACAGTTGGCCTAGGGTGTCTGCAGCCCAGCTTACAGTTTTGTCCAAATTATCAGTCACCTTATGGAGAGCCTGTGCTCTGGGAATTGGGTCCCTGTGCGGAGCATCCCAGGATGTCAGTTCCAGACTGCGTGTGCTTTGGGAGCCTTGTTTGATGTCCCGCACAAGCACCTTCTTTGTCTGGTCAGTAAAAAGGTGCTCTGTTGGGGACCTGCCATTACCTGTGTTAAGGTGATGGCTTTAAACTGGAGAGAGTAAATTTTGATCTTAGGCACAAGATCTTCCCTGTGAGGGTGCTGAGGCGCTGGCACAGGGTGCCCAGAGAAGCTGTGGCTGCCCCATCCCCGGCAGTGTTCAAGGCCAGGCTGGACAGGGCATGGAGCAACCTGGTTGAGTGGAAGGTGTCCCTGCTGTGACTGGGGGTTGGAACTATATAAGCGTGAAGATCCTTTCCAACCCAAACCTTTCTGTGATCCTATGATATGACCTGTCATGCTGTGGCTCTAGCTTCCCAGCCTCACCTGACCCTGCAGTGTCCCAGGGGAACCTCTGTTACCCTTTCTAACAGCCACATTTTGATTTGTTTGTATTCCTTTGCTTATCTTACTGAATCCTGCAAATACTGTTTCCTCCTCATATGTCTTGCTTTTCATACTGTTTAACTATCTCTCTGTAAGAGGGCCAGCTGCCGTGCTGAGGTGTAGAACATCATCTCCATTGACTTAAGTGGAACCAGAGAGGTTTACACCAGCTGTGAATTGGTTTGTAGTTTGTCTCCTCATTTGCATGTGTTTCTAGCTCTGTGGATATTCACCAGTATTCCTGTTTTGGTCAGAGTATGCACAGGTGAGACAAAAGTTGTTTTAAGATACAGAAGCCATCAGAAACAGCTTGGGATTTTCCTTTGGTTTCCTTCAAAGTCTTGCAGAAATGTCAGGTGTCAAGGCAGAATCCTGTTCCTGTAGCAAAGCATAGAACCTGTTGTATGTAGGATCTGGAAACTACAAATTCCAGCAGACTCTGACAGAGGAAGGAACTGTGTCTTGGCATCACGTAAGTAAGTGGTGACCTGTATAGCAGCTGCTGCTTAGTGAGGACCAGCAGGGCTGGTGTGCACCTGAGACACCTCCAGCAACCACAAGTTTCCTGTTGAAAAGTGCAAATTCTAAGGGAGAGGTGAAAAGAAGATAGTTTTCCTGGCTGGGACTGTAGCTTGCAACTGGAGAGACCATTTCAATCAGTCCTGAGGAATAACGTCCACCATGCTAGGCCATACCTTACATGATTAAGACTGCAGTGCAGACTTGCATGAGCAAATGGCCTGCTTGTCGCCCTTTGCAGAGACAGCTTGTGTTTGATGTTGTTGTCCATATTGAGAGGTTGTTTTTGGAGTGGGAGTACTGGAAAGAGTACTGTTTGTAGGCAGAGCAGGGAGCAAAGTGTTCGTGCCTTAGCAGAGGAGATAATTTCTAAGAAATAGACTCCCCCCACCTCCAGTTCAAACTGAAATTTGTTGCTGCCGTGATCTCCTGAAGACCATGTGAAGTTAGGAGAAAAAAAAAGGCACATGGAGAGTGTTTCAGAATTAGCAATTTTCAGGTGGACTTGTTTGTACATTTAGAAAACTGGCATTCTTGGCTTTGTCTACCTGAGTGTTTGGCTTTAGAGCAAAGGGGTGGTTTTCACAGCCAGCAAGTCTCCTCATTGTCCCACCCACCACATAGTGGTTGAATTGCAGAGTGGTTTTGGTTCATGCTAACTCGATTCCTTTTGGATGAAAGTAAACTAGGAGCTCTGTTCTGGTTGTACAACGTTGATGCTCCATCCCTTTTAATGAGGGATTAACGCAAGGGTCCAAATCAAAGGTTGGATGGCTTTGAACCATAGCCATGCTATAGACACTTGGTCTGGGGGGCCAGACTAACCTGAAGTCATACCTCCCCACACCGTAGCTATGTGTGGTATACATGTACCAAATGCTTTCATCTTTGGATCCTTTCCTTGTGCCAAATAACTTGCTGATCCTGTGTCTTAAGCTAGAAAAGAAGGGGATGTGACTGTGTTCTGGTTTTCTGATTAAAAAAAAAGGCAGCGGGATAGGAAGAAGAGAAATAAGAAATGACCGTTATCCACATGGAAAGATAAAAAAGAATGAGAATACTAGAGGAAAAGTCCAGAGTGTCCAGATCAAAAGAGCAAGGCCTCTGGCTGTTAAGATAAAGAATGTCCTAGTTCTTGAGAACATATTTATATGTGCGTGCACTGGACTTTTTTAAAAGGAAATAGTTTTATTCAAAGAAAGGTCTGTTTCTGCCACAGGGGCTGTTTAAGGGGGAAATAGTGGGTGAAAATAGAACTTTCACAGGCACTGCTATAAGGAATGTTTTGTGCAAATGAGAACAAGGTCTGTTATTTTAAATTAAAACATTTATTGGAAGGTTGGGGGAAAAGGGGGCTCTCTGTTTTCACTCTGGGTTGGCAGCTCCTGTAGTGTGTGGCTTGGCTATGCAGTAGATGTGCTTGTGTAGACATGCATGTGGTATCCCATGGATGGCAAGGAGTTCTTGTTGAACTTAAACCAAAGTGCATAGAGGGCTAAGGAATCAAATAATTTTGTACTCAGCCAGAACACTGCAGCTCTGATTCAGGCTGTGTTCAGGTACTCGCTGCTGAAATGGCTGTGCTGGTTTAAGATGTTACCTCTCCCCTTGTGCTTGAAGATACCTTGTGACGTGTTTTGGCAGAGCAGCTTCTCAGGTGTTCTCTTGCAGAGTTGTCTGGTTTAGGACAGAGAAATTTATAATCTCTCAGTTAAAATATTCCAGCCTGGCTGTCTTTTACCAGACACTGTCAGGAATCGAGGTGCCATCAGAAGCAGATGAGGAGTGTCCTGTTGTGTGGCAGAGGCAGTAACAGCACTGGGCTCTATGTAAAGAGGTGATGACCACTAGCCATCGGCAAAAGGTTTATGTTGCAGGCAACCCCAGAGTGAAGAGACTGTGAAACAAGGTAGACTTTGTGAAAGAAGCTGCGGATTCCACAGACTACACCATGTACCTTGGATAAACTCCAGGCTATAGGTGTCTCTTACATGCTGTCATGTTCATGTGTAGGAAGAGTTTGTAAAATGGCAGGAGTTTACTTACGCTGTTTTACAGGACTTTAGAAAGTACAGGGTATAGAGAAACACGTATCCACTGAGGCTGGCTCTTGGCTTGTCTAAGTCAGTGTTATGTGAGTAACTTGATGAGCTAAGTAACTATTACTTTGCTGTTTGTGAGAGAGACAGAGGGGCAGTTGAGGTGGGTGGAAGCCATGGGATCTGCTGGGAGTGGATCAGGTGAGTGTGCCCTGGTGTTCTGCTCCCACTGCTTCCTTGCAGGGTGCATGGCAAACTGCCTTCTCAGGCACTTTCACAGCAAGCAGCAGCAAGAGAATTAAGAATTAAAACTTAGATCAGCAAATTGGTATCATTGCTCAGGCTTGGAGGCAGTAGCATAGGACCTGAAGGGATCCCTACAAACCTACCAGAAATTCATGAGAAGATTCCTGGTCAGTGGGAGTTTGGGCAAACAAAGATTGATGTGAGATCCTTTGTCTCCCAGGGTGTTAATTTGGGCTCAGAGAGACTGCTGGAAGGAAGAGATTTTGACACAGAAATCTCATTTCTGTTTTCTGTATTGTTACACCCTCCCACTCAATTAATACAGATTAATATTGATTAACAAGAAAATAGCTATATATTTGTGGGGGGAAAACACTTCTGGCAGTCTTCTGTTTGAATGCAGAAATGAAAGGCATTGTTGGCACAAGAATAAATGGGTAGAGAAAAGGGTTTGTGTACATTTAATTAGGAAAGTGGAGGGAGGAAAGTGTGTCTATTAATTGAGGTTTTAAAGAGCAGCAAGCACTAAGACAATCTGGGACCTGATACAGGATGTCTCTTAAATTCAGTACCAAGCACACTCCCTTTTCAATTGTGTCAATTCTTAACTGTCTTGTCTCCATTGTCATTTCACCGTGAGAGAGCCTCAGTTTAGCTCCCCCCTCCTTTTTTTCTCTCTAGTGAATACCTAATCATCACACTGCTTTTTGACTGGGTATTGACTATGAGACTTCCTGGCCTAATTTTTCTTGCTCACTATAATAGTAATAGCTGGCGATCTTTATTTTATCATTTTTGAATCTGAGCTATGTGGGATACTCAGACATGCAGCTGGATTTTGGCTTAATTGAGTAATAGCCAGCCAAACCCCAGGGCTTCTCAGTGGTATTAACAGAGAAAGTGATAGGTCACAAAGCTCAAGGTTCATTACCCTCTGAGATGCTCATACCTCCGCAATTAATTTCATTTTCATGATTGCATCATCTTAAATTGAGGTGAAATCAAGGATTTTTTGTTTTTCCCTCCCTCCCAGCTGAGTTTGACTGGCACAACTTCTGACATGGGTGTACGGAGGCTGGTACCATGGCCAAGTCAAATCCTTTTCTTTGTTCTCAGGGCCTGCTGCTGCTGATAAAGTGGTCGGCGCATGGCATTATGTCTTATTACATTTTTGATGCAGACTGCAAAGAAACGGGTAAACTCACCATGGTTACCACGATCTGTCATTTGGCAGGGCATGCCGTACTCAGCGATGGCCTCTAGTGTCTGCAGCGCAGCTCTGCATATGTGGCGGGTACAGTAGACAATACAGCACCCCTGGCTGCTGAAGGGATGAACCCGACTCATCTCACTGCTAATTCACATCAGCAGCAGTGCTCCAGCAGCAGGTTCTTACTCGTGGTTGCCTCCTGAAAGTTCTTGTTTGGTTTTGTCATTCAGCGTTGACTGAGTCACTGCTGGATCCAAGCTTCCAACTACTGTTCGCTGCAGAGGCGTGTGGTGTTGGCTTCCACACCTGTGGAACTTACTTGGTCAGCACCTAGATTCATTGCTTTGCCTTCTAATAGGGTTTCTTTCTTACCTAGACATACCCTGCTGCGTTATTTTGTACAGACCCAGCATGGGGAATCACGTATATCAACATAATGTGAAACAGTCACTGAACTGTCTGTAATATATTGTCATTAACCAACACGGTGGTGATAAGTTGTTTGTTTGCTGCAGCTGAGGTTTGCTCAGTAGGCAGGGCAGGATTCCTGAGCCTGGTCATCAGAGTCCTGGCCTAAATTCGAGCCACTTTGGAGCTCCCAGGTCTTCTAGGTATGTGGCTGCTTGCAGCAACAGCTCAGGAACAAGTCTTTGCAGGATGGCGCTTTTGTTTTATTGTATGTGAGGAAAAATCGCTTTAGTCTTTCTCTGCTTAATTGAGGTAATTAAAGCTTCTTACGTTGCAGCACAAGGGGCTCATTAATGGTTTTGAAGCATTTTGAAGTCCTTGGAGGAAAGATGCGGTTTGCTGTTGTGTCATATCTGATAACTGTTGAAACTCAGTCATTTGGACTTGAAATACTGAGTTTATATACAGAAATCTTACTAGTTTGAGCTAACAATGTGAAGAACTAATGGAGAACTAAGGGTGTTCTTCTCGGTGCCATACACTAAAGGTGTGTTGCTAAGTTTTCCTGGGTTTTGCTGTGCTTTAGCAAAATGTGACAATGGGCTCCATGGGAAACCTGGCCAGAAATACAGATTGTAATGCCACAAGGTTTAAGCAGCTTAGCTAAAGACAAAGAGAAATCTTGCCTTTTTGAGGTGACCTAGTGACCAGCTCAGTTTGCCTTTCTTAGGATTTCACATCCTGTTAACTAGCAAAAACTAAGTACATGCTCTCTTCTTCTAATAGAGACACCACCACAGTGATATCCGGTGATCAGTTCTGAAGTGGATAGAGACTTCTCAACTGAGGACAAGAGACTCTTCCACTGTGTTCAGCCTTGTTTTATATAGTGTAACTGCTGGCTCACCCTTTTTGCAGCAGGGGAAAACAGGAATGAAATCACTCGCAACTTTAAAACAAAGCCTAGAGATTTACATAGTTCTAAGCCCCAGTGACTTTTAGCATCGGTTTAATTTAGATTTAAATGAAGGCTGGTAAATGAGATCTGTTCCTCATAGGCAAGACAGTTGGGAATTTTCAGCAAAGGAGTGTTTGTAAGGGGGAAGATTTTTCCAGACAGCAGGCAGTCTGTGTCTGTGCCTACAGGCAAAGACAGCAGCATCAGTGGATGCAGGGGCACGCTGGCTATAAGAGCAAACAAGTTGAATGGCATAACATGCCCTTAGTCCTGAGGTATAGTCCATAGCCAGGAGGTCCTTCAGCACTGGTGGGAAATGGGCAGCGTAATTAAGCCCCCTAAGAAAAATCTGAAGGTTGTTTTTCAGCCCCCAGTACTTACTGTTGTGGCGTGAGGGGGAAGAAGTGTTGTGATGGTTCATTTCTGGAGCAGTTCATCAATGGTTGCACTAGAGTCTGTTTTTGGAAGTCCCAGCTGACTCAAACCCCTGTAGATCCAAACAGAATCCTTTATAACTTCAGAGAAAGTAACCATAACCCAGGGTGATGTTATTTTCCCTTTGGTTTTCTTACACAGCACAATTTGTCTCGCTAAAAATGTTTGATATCACACAAAGAAGAATAAAGGTAGCAGTCCTCGCCTCCAGTGTCATACAGTGAGCAGCAGATCTGATCTACCTCGACTGTTTCCTATGAATAGTTTTGGCATTGGCTGAAAATAGTACTGAGGGTAACTTGCATTGACCATGTGATGACACTTTGAGTTGCAAAATTACTTTCAGATAACTTGCAGTGAAAAAGTAAAAATAGCACAGTACATTAGACTCATCTGTGTGGAATGTATATCTGCCAAAATAGGGCTCCTTAATATTTACAGTTTGTCTAGGCAGAACAACCTGTCATGCTACACTCTGTTTCACTTTTAGGCAAACAATTTGCACTGATAATGCTGCAGGCTGTGCTGTTTCCAAATGTACAGCAAACATAAGAGAAGCATTAATTTAACCATTCTCTTCCTAGCAAATACCATGCCTGTGAAATGTCATTAGTGAGCTCAGACAGAGGTGAGAGGTCACAGCTTTAGCAAAAAGTGATTAAAATGTGTCCCAATGTAACAGACTAATTAATCTTTAGATAATAACAGGGTGTTTTTTCCTCTTTTCTCTCTCCAGCTGGGAGCATTCACTCTCCCTCCACAAGTATGGCAACATCCGCGCAATACAGACAGCTTATAAATGACTATGGACCCCCATCTCTAGGCTACACACAAGGGATGCAGGTACATCTCTTCTTCTTGTTTCTCTTTAATTGACCCTGCATACTGGCTCGGATTGGGGCCTGTAATCTGAGGTGTTCCTCCCTCCCACCAAGATGTGAAATCAAACCCAAATGGCACACTGATTCATCACACATGTCGTGGGATCAAATTAGACTAAGCAGAGTGCTGAGTGAGATTGGTTACTAATTAACTGTTAGTCCCATCCCATCTGAGTCACTGTGAAACATGTCTTCAGTTATGTTGAGATACAAAGAGCTCTTAACATATTTTATTTGTTAAAAAATGAGTATTTCTGTAACGTTTCTCTTCAGTAGATTTATACCCTAAAACTTAGTCCCATAAAGTGTGTGTCACGCACAGTCGTGTGGGCTACTCCAGGAATGCAGCTGTAAACTTTCCATTAGATGTTCTTGACTTCATAGGATTTCCCTTGTGATACAGGCACTTTTGCTTTTTCTGCTTCTCACTCTCCTGCCTTCCCCACAAAATGTACACCTAAACACTGAAGAAGCAAAACCAGAGTTAAATAAGCAGTTCCCAGCCTGCAGTTCTTTTAGTTCTGTTTTAGCTCTGGTTTTACCCAAGGTCCCTCTCTTGCAGCTGCATGCTCCCATTTGATCCTGATTTTTGAAGGGCACATAGCATTATAGAATCATAGAATAGTTACGGCTGGAGAGGACCTTAAGATCATCCAGTTCCAACCCCCCTTCCATGGGCAGGGACATTTCACACTACACCATGTCACCCAAGGCTTCATCCAGCTTGGCCTTGAACACTGTGAGTGATGGAGCATTCACACTGTGTCCAGCTGTAGGGGCAACCACAAAAAGCAAATGATGTTTCTATAATAAACCTGAAATCTTAATATCTTAAAAAGTGGCTTCAAGGTCTATTTCTCCCTGTGTTCCTAGTTGCTGTTTATTGTAATTGTTCTGTTTGTAGCAGTATTTGATTGAGATTACTCTATTTTCAACTACAGGGGACCAGCAGCAGCCAGGTACCACAAAGCAAATATGCAGAACTTCTAGCTATCATAGAAGAACTAGGAAAAGAGATTAGACCCACGTACGCCGGGAGTAAAAGCGCGATGGAAAGGCTAAAAAGAGGTAATGTTTAAATCTGTTTGGGAAGAATCATGTCCCATACACTTGGAGCACTGACTGCTTGTGTACAGCTTCATGACAACTGGTTCTTTTGGAAGGAGGCAGCTGCTTTGAGCTCATCATTAGTCTGGGTGTATTAATGAGCAACTGAAACCTTGGGATACTCCGCTTGTGCTGCATTTGATAGATAAACCAGTGATAAAATGGCTTTCGTGTGCACAAAGGGAGTTTCAGTTAGTATTTCAAACCACCTTTTAGACCCATAAGGTGTCTAATGGATATGTGCTTTCAGATTGCTGGTAGCTGACTTGTCCCTTCAATTTTCCCTTTCTGGTCTCCAGAATACATGGCCAAGCACTGTTTACTTCTCCTCATGTACATCACCCATGTAGTTGACCCAGGAGCCTTTACTAAAGTGCATTTTCACACCAAGGCTGATGGAGAGCTACAAAAAGGGAATAAAAGGTTGCCAGGGAGGCCTGTGCAGACTGAGATGTCAAACATGGACATTTGTTCCTCCACTCTGTTACCTGTTGTCAATGGATGTCATTAAGAGCCCACTAGGGAAGGACATAGAAGCTTTTAGGGCTGGCTGATAGGTCTTTCCAGCTTTGCTTTGTCAGCTAAAAGGGGTAATAAATGCCCTTTCCTTGCAGTGTAAAAGAAACCCCTGCATGCCCCACTGCTGACATCAGCTTGACATTGTCCTCTGCAGGAGACGTGAGAGGGATATTTCTGCAGGAGCAGTGGGACATTCCACTGCCCCAGCTCCTGAAATTACCCTGAAAGGCCATGGACAACAGTTGTGCTGGCAGTCCTGTCCTTTGCCAGCATAATGTAATTACTGTTTCCTTGGTCCTTGGGCTGAGTTTGGCTCATGCTTGCAACCCAGAATGGGAATGTTACTGTAGCAGACTAACTTCACCACCTTGCAAATCCCCCTTTCATTTACCCAAGACTACGAAGCTTTATTTAAGGCTCAACCATTATGGGAGAGTAATATATCTGCCATGACATGCAATAAAATGGCTAGTAGCTGTTCTGGGAAAGGATGCAATAAAGTCTGCTGATGAGTGGTAAGTGGAATCTGGCCCAGCTAAAATCAATGTTACTGGAGTCTCTTTATTGCATTGCCTGAGTCAGTATTAATAGATCATGAATGGCAGTAGGCTAATGGGGACAACCTGAGAGGGACTGGGAGAGATGTAGACATCCTCAGTTTGGTCAGAAGTTGTTTTGCTGCTGCTCATAGTGAGTATTGAGTTTGCTGCCTGAGGCGGGTTTCAGGTTTAGTGCTGGCACCGTGACTTGTCAGTGTTGCAAAGAATCCCAAATACATACTTTTTGCTGCCATCTTTTGGTCACAGACATACATCTCTTTCCATTTTGGGAGCCTGATGGTTGAAGGACCATGTGCAAGTGTGAGAGCAAAAGTGACTGAGGGTAACTCAATGTGACTGCAGCCTCCCTGGCCACGTCCCCAGCTCCACCTGCTCCTAAGCACAGAGACTACTGACCTCTAAAACTGGCCAAATTCCCCACTGTTACTCATCATTCAGGATAGATCTGCTGCATAAACTGGGCATCCTGCCACCAGATCCAGGTCTGATGCATGAATTCTGCATCCCACAGCTGCAGGATGCAGCTTTACTTGTCTGTGTCAGTTTAACCCTCTGCAAAGCCTTGTGCCTGTCAAGTCCCAAGTCAATACTCCTTGGATGTAAAGGCTGTTGCTGTGATATGGAATAGCAGCCTTCCAGAAACAGAATCCATTATCTTTAAATAGAGTTTAAACTTCATCTCTTGTGTTATTGTCCTTTCTCAACCTTGTTAAGGAACATGACTGAGCAGAGAAATCATTTTCTATCTTGTCCTGTCAGTAAAGGATAACCTTGTTTGTAGGAGAGAAACCTGTCTTGTCTCTCATCTATAAAATCCATCTCGGGCCCTGTTCTTTCAGCATCTCTGTGAACATGAATCTAGATTTAGTTCCAGGATTAAGAATGGAGGTCCAGATTGCTGAAACTGAAGGCAACAGGCCCTGTAGTGAAAAATTCCACATTATGTCTATCAGATGAGAGTAGATGTGGCAGCATGTGAAGTGGTGATGATTTACACTGGGAGCTGAGCCAGTGTTAGGAGGGAACTTTTTGCACACACCATAAAAAATCCTTCTTACAAGAGACACAACTTGTGTTTAAGCATTATTATGAGGGCTTGGATTAGTGCATCCTCTCAGAGAACTGTCCCGAGGTATTAAGACTCAGAGCTTGCTAAAAGGACTCCCTGGATAACTTTGTATTTACTTTTCACTCCCTGTAGCAAAATAACTCACAGGTAGGCAAGATGGTTCCCCCCTCCCTGCTTCTGTTATGTCTTTGCTTTTCAACAGGCCTGCACTGCACATTAGGATATACCTGTCACTGCAGACCTGCAGATCTTACCATGCTTTCATTCCTGGTTTAGCCCCTTTTCCATTTATAAAGGCAGTTTGGGAAAGCAGCAGCTGACGTTTGGGAAGTGAGGGGTCTCCCCCTCTTCTGTGGTAGCTTTGGCTATTTAGGACAGAAATACCTCAACCTTTCTCTGCAAGTGTGACCAGAATGAGATGATTGAAAACGTGTCCAATTCTTTTGCAGGCATTATCCATGCCAGAGGATTAGTTCGGGAATGCTTGGCTGAGACGGAACGAAATGCAAGATCCTAGCCCACTCATTCCATCTCTGAATGAAGAAAAAGTAACACTTATTCCTTTTGACTCTTGAAACATTCAGACAAATTCCTTTATTTTGAATGTTTTGCCTTTCTTGTTTCACCATTACGAAAATGTATAGTTAAGAATGAGAAAACAAGGATTTTTTCAACTTCCTGAGGGTTTGCATTTTGTAAAGACATTAAAACTCCCTTCAAAATGTTTCTAAAACATGAAAACTGAACTGCATGCAGAAGAATGCTCTTTCTCTCCCAGGCTGTATTTCAGTTCTCTTCTTATCCAGCCACAGTCTCATTCTGGTTTTTGGTTTTTTCCTTTGGCTGTATTCACTTAACCCCAAACTGTCACTCTTCCACAGTCTGACATAAGCTCTGAGGATTTTGTTTAATGAATGCAGAATAGCATGCCGTCCCCTGTAGTCTGCTAAGTCACACTTTGTCATACAGCATAGACCCTGCTTAGAAATAACCTTCCCCTTCTCTTATTTTCCCTTTTTTTGTTCGTTTTGCATAAACATTTGCATGACTGTTAGTGCTTTGAAGTCCATTTAAAGTGCATGAGTTATATGGAAAATAGGGAAACCTATTAAATAATAACAAGGTCCTGGAAAGCTAATTTCTACATTAAGGCTGGAGATTTCAGTTTAAAGTTTGCCAAAAAAAAAAGAAGAAAATTCTGGATAAATTACTAAAACTGTTATTGCATCTTTGTATGTATTTATTACTTGACGTAATAAAGCTTATTTTCATTAACAGTTTGTATTAGAACTCTGTACAGTCACTTTAATTGGATTCATACTCCATGAACAAGAACTCTCAATAGCTGAAAATGTAACTTTCATGCAGGAGGCTCAGGTTCAGGAACAGAGAAGGAAATTAGGGAACACCCCTGAATTGCTGGTGAGTTTCCATCCCTGGCACAGTGGGATGCAGTTGGAAGGTGGTTACATTTGCCAGTGGTCTCCACTCCTTTCAAAACACTTACTGTGGTCTGACTTCCTGAAGCTTTCTCCTTCAGTGCTGAAGGCCAAAACTTGGTGGCAACTAGCGAGGTGCTGTCCAGAAATGAAAAGGAAATTCTGGTTAAGCAATTAGAGTTGTGAATGGGATTGAAATGAGAAAGTATTTCTCACTAGTGCCTTCAGAGTGACAGTAGCAAAGGCCATGCAGCTGTATTTGCAGAACATTGCAAACTGTCTGAAATGAGGGAAGATACTCAAATGCCTGAGCTTAATGTAGTAAGTGACTGTAGTTCACTGTTATGCAATCTAAATCCTAAGGAAGTTGGGCTGTCTGGGCTACCTAACACATAGAGCTATGGATGCTTGCAGAAAATACAGTATATTAAGAGGCCAAGCTAATTACTTCACAGCCTGGATGAACTGGATTCCATTGCCTTGGGAGGCAGCTTCCATGATGTGTTCTTTAGCTGTAATAACCCAATTTTACCTTTGAACTGGAAGAACACAACTCACTTGCAGGAGGGAGTGTTGGTTTTAAGCTTGTTCTCCCCAAGTGTTTGAACTCCTGCAAAGCATCATAAGGTGTCATCCAGGCAGAAAGAAATCTATTGCACTTTTTGATCTCCATTACCAATGGTGGAAGGTTTATAGTTCCTTTTTAACAAGGATTGCTTTAGCATCTTCTGAACTTGGCAGGAAACCTGATTGCTAAATGTGATTAATGAGATGATGGTGGGCAGAAGCAGAAATACAACTGCTTTTATCACTTCAGTTTTACAGTAATGGAAGGTCACTACTTGGTCTTTCAGCAGTACTTAGGGAGCTCTACATCAAACTAACTTCATCCGTTAGTTTGAGACCTGGGTTTAGATAAAATGACAAACGTTCTCCTTACCCTACTCAGGCAAGTCTGTATTTCACACAGTTCATTTCTTATCCAGTTGTTGCATCTCTTTAAAAAGCCTTTTCCTTTCTAGATGTTCCCTTGCTCTTCTTTTTTTCTCCTGCTTTTTCTTCTCCAATGCTTTCTTCTCTTTAAAAACATCACTTTCTTCACCTTTATAGAAAAGGTCAACTTTTTCCTGCAGGATTTCTCTGGCTATCTTCCGGTTCTTCTCCACTGATCTTGTTTGATGACACTGAAAAAACACAACAGAATATTTTTACTGGCACTTTGATCTCTTTATCCTTCTGCTTTCCCTTTCAGTCTATGCATTCCTGCCATTACTGTAAAGAAACTCCTCTTTTGCTACTGTAACTTGTTAGACTGGCTTTTGCGTTAATCTTTGATGCTCCTATTTTACCTTGGAGAGCTGTTTCTGAGTTTAACATAATATCTCCTCCTTATGATAAAGAAGCAAAGATTAATTTCAGAGTATTAACCCACAAGAAGTAGGCGAGAGAAATGCTTAAAAAGAATCTGCAAAGTGGATCTGATCACCTTGTTAAGGAAGACATTCTAACTCACAAGAGGGACAGGAATGTGAGAGCTGCCACTGAAAGGCAGCTACAACAAAAGAGTGTATTTTTGATAGCCAAAACTTGCTTCTGGGTGGGATTCTTTACATAAAACTTCTCCCTGACATCTGCACTGTGATGATGCATTAATATTAAAGAAAACCTGGAAGACATGATGCCAAGCTGTGACTTAATGGAATAAACCATTACCTTTACTACAATCCCAGATGGAACATGCTTCAAGACAACACAGTTGTTTGTCTTATTTGTGGCCTGGCCTCCTGGGCCATCACCTCTCACAAACTGTTCTTCTAATTCTGCCTCAGTTAGTCCAAGGAGATTGAGAGAGTTTTTCTTCCCTGCTGCCTGAAGTAAGGGTGCTCTGGGTAGACAGAAACGCTTCTGGCCCAGAATCCATGGTCTCCAGCCTGGCGCTCGGACTTCTCTCAGTAAAGATGCAAAATGAAATAAACTTGGAACACTCATACAGAAACGACGACACGGTTTCTCTGGAACAAAACCTGAAACAGAAGCAGAAACCAAGTAGAGTTTACCGTGAGAATCCGGTGTTAAGATCTAGATCCCACTTTCTGAACACGGACACATGAGTGCTTGTTACCGGTATCACTGGCAAGGCCGCGGAGGACGATGCCTTCTACAGCTTATTAACCCCCCTTTTAACGCTACTGCACTGCTGGGAACCTCCTCCCGGTAACAGAGCGAGCAGCACGGTGGGCGCCGAGCCGGGACCGGGGTGAAACAGCGGCCACCAAGACCTACGGCTTCACGGTCACTGCGGCGCTGCCCTCCCAGGCCTGCCGCCTCCCGGCGCTACGGCCCGGGCCCGGGGCAGCTCCCACCGCCCGGGACGCGCCATCCCCGGCCCCGCCGCTGCCTCCTACCTTCATCCGCCCGCACTGCGCACGCGTACCGCCCCCTCTGCGGCTCCGCACACCGCCGGCGCCCGTCGCGCTTGCGCAGCGCAGGGCTGATCGGCACTCGGCTGCGCAAGGGGCGGGCGACCAATCAGATCCCGGGACGCCGTGCGGCGCGTAGCCACACCGGCCAATCCCCTCGCGGCGCCGCGCGTACTTTCTCACGTAGCGAATCGGCGCGGAAGGCGCGGCCCAGCGCGCGGTCAAGGTGGCCAATCATCGAGCCGGGCTGTGCCTGGAGCGCCCTCTGCCCCACCGCGTTCGAAACTGGGCCGCCAATCGGTGGGAGGAAGGCAGCGGGCAGCGCCTGTTTATCGCCTAACGGTCACCGGAGGAGGCCGCTCTTGGGCCGCCGCGGACGCCTCCCCGCGGGCTCCCAGCGATGCGGGTAGGAACCGAGCGAGCCCGGGAGGGGCGTGAGGGGGGAGCTGCCGGGGCGGAGCCCGCCGCGCCTCTGCACTTGGACGCGTCCCAGCGCCGGCATTGCCGCCTCCGTTACCCCGCCCCTTTCTAGATGAGTGACAGGCGCGCCAGCCAATCGGAAGCGGCTGCTCTGTCAACATCCCGGAGCGCGAGGGGTAGTTGCCCAATGGGAGCGTAGGGGCGGGGCTTGACCTGAGGGGAGGGGGCTGTGGGGGCGGAGTCCTTGAGGGGGTGGGAGGGGGCACGCTGCTGGGGGGACGGGACCGTGATGGGGGAGAGCTGAGGGTAAGGGGCGGCTTGGGAGGGGAGTTAGGGACAGAGAGGGACGGAGAGTGAGGGAATGGATCCGGTAGAAGGGGGCAGAGGTGCGGAGGAGGTCGTTAATGGAGGGGAGGCGGCCCTGAGGGGGGGTCCCTTGTGAGGGGAGGGGGTCCCGTGATGGAGCTGAGCTTTGCGGGCGGGAGCGTTTCCTGAGGGGATTCCGAGCCCTGGGGCTCGTTGTCCCTCCTCATGGTCCCTCAGGAAGTCCTTGGGAAGCAGGGGAAAGGGGGTCCTGGCGGCGGGAAGGGCAGCGGGGACCGAGGAGCCCCGTGCCCCCTGAGGGGTCTGCGGGGAGCCGCGGGCAGTCGGGGTTTGCTCAGGAGGAGCCGCAGAGCCACGCGGGCCGCGCTGGCCCCGCTGTTCGCATCCACATCGCACTTCAGAGTCAGAATACCCCGCAGCTTGGTTTTTATCCTACTCCTTTATGGAGGGAGTTGGCCGTATAAGGATTATTCTGTGCTATGGAAACAATAGCTGTCAGCTTAATGCTCCTCAGCCCAGTTACAGCTCACTTAATGTGCTTTTTTTTCATACTGTGAGCAGACTTCTAATGAGGTTATGAAACGAGCCTGTGTCACGGCGAAGTCCCACCCATCTGCTGTGCTGCTGAGATAGGCCACCCAAGATTGCATCCTGGGGAGACTGAGGTACCTTCTCTGCTGCCATCAGCTGCTCCAAAGGCACTTGCAGCTCCTTTATCTGTCCCGTTAGGTGCCTTATAACCTTCAAGTTTTCCTCACTTTAAACCACTAGAGAAAGAAGAAAGGGTTTTTTTCCCCTGCCCCTTTATTTATCCCAGGAGGCTTTGCCAAAGGATATGTGCGTATGGGATAAGTTCCTTCCCTTTCTTGCATTTTCAGCCCTGTCCAAAGCAGACAGCTTGAGTGAGTACCTGGAAAACATTCCTGCTAAACATCCAGTAAAACAGGCAAAAACCAGGCTGTTGTCCATCGGTTTTCCTTCTGGTGGAAATCGATTTGGAAGCATAAACTTTTATCTATTAGTGTGATATCTCTGTTTACTTACAAATAATGTTAAAGCCAATAGCATGTGATTGTAAGCCCTCTAAAGAGGAATGGTTGTGTTGAAGGTGTCGTGCTTCTTTAAGGCAGCAGGGGTTTATTTTTAGTATTGTCACAGACCACTAGGATGTTATTTCTTAATGTCTCTTCTTGTTCATCCGTGACATGATTGTAAGGTTTCTCGTCACTGTTAGAACACGGAGTGAATTCACCCCCTTGTTTCTGTGTAGATCATGCTGGAATGAGCACTATAGGAGGACTGAGCAATGTATTTCAACTACTTCTCAGTGAACGTATGGGAACTGGAGGAGTATTTTAGTCTCTTTACAGCATTTCTTGGGAACTGCTGCTGTGAGTGCTGTAAGAGCATCGCACAAGTGTTTAGTAGTTATTTATTTATGATGCTTTCAGTTAACCAGCTGCTGGGTTTAACTGCTCTGGGATTCCTGTTGGACTACATGGGGTTTTGTTGTTGGTAAGATGTGTAGCTCAAAACAGCTTTTTGAGTTAATGTTATACAGTAACAGTGAAACAAGTGTTCTGTGAAGAAAGCAAGCCAAATATCACATGCAGAAATGTCAGAATTGGTCAGCTGCAGTCTAACTCAATCAGTCTTGGGTTTATTTTCTGGTGGGTTTGCTTCTTGCAAGGAAGGCACAGATCCCTGTTCAGCAGGTTTAAGTGCATTGATAATAGGCCCTTTCACAGAAATCTGAGAGCTCAGATTTCAACCAACCAACCAGACCCCAGCAACACTGTTCTACCTGGCAGTTTTTTGATTCAGACACCACTTACAGCCTGGTCTAGATGTGATGCACAGCTGGGAATCTCTTTGATTTTTAGTGGTGCCTGCAAGTACAAAGCTGACTAAATACCCCCTATTTGCAACCATAGTGCAGGGCAAGGAAGAGAGATTGGTTGTGGAATGCCAGCACTTTCTGGGGTGGTTTGGCTCTTTAATCAAATTCTGATTCTTTAATCAAATGGCTTTTAAAAACCAGGTGGTGGTGCTTATTATATTTTATATATTTATTTATCTTCAGGATAACATCATACTTGGGTCTAAGATATGGAAAACTGCGACGTGTTGAAAACTGCACAAGAAATCCCTTCATCTTCTGCAGACTCTGATGTCAGAAATACCCACAGCTCTGTCTGTCACTTGCATTGTAACAGGTAATGTGTTGAAGAAATTCCTGACAAATATTGTTATTATTTTCATTATGCTTCATTAGTATGCTGTCACAGTAGTATTGTTAGTCAGGTGAAATAATATGTAATACTCTGCAATATATTTTGGGCTGTTTCACGTTTACAGATGTAATACGTAATGAGAAAAGCTTTATTGAAAGAACTGTTAATTATTTCTTAAAAGCTTAATAACTTTCATTGCCTTGTGTCTTGTAGGACTGGGGCTGGGGTCCTGTCTTGCACTAGTTGTAAGAACTCATTCTTTAGAATGATCGTGCATTGTGCTGAGACATTGGTAGAGACCAGCAGCTTAGAAATATGGAGTTGTTTTTGTGTTCAATGCCCAAGCTATTCCCAGCGTGAATAAGAAGGACAAATATGGACTAATAGTCTAAGCAATGATAAGGAGAGGTTCTTGACTGACCTATTAAGATGAGTGTTACAAGTTCCTTACTGCACGTGTAACTCCTCAAAATGAGGCGGTACTCTTGGGCTTCATGAATCATTGTTACACAGCAGCTTATATTTGTGCATTTCTAACATCAGAATCTATTAAGAAAGCACATGGGTTTGATGAAAAGCTGGATTTATTGACATTTGCACTAGTGAGCAGTAGTGTCTCTGCTGGTTATGCTGCCTCTCTTCTTGGAAAGCTGTGTTTTAATAGTACGTAAGATAAGAATGAAGCACCTTTTGCATTCTTGGACATTTTCTTGACAAACATCTATGAACGGATCAGTTGTTATTTTTCAGCATGATGAGGGTCACAGTGTAAATTAAGTGTGTAACTCTGTACAGCTTTGTAGCATATGTAGTGTATGATTTTGGCCACTATATTGGACAACTGGCACGATAAATAATTGAAATCCTTTTCCTTGTGTTTCACCAGAAGTCCCTCATCCAATCCCAATGGAGTTTCTGGTTACTCAGGGAATACCAGGTCCTCATTAATGCCTGGTTCTGTTGAGCTGCTTGCCTCCTTTGTGCAAGATCTCCAGAAAGCTGGAAATGCGGACTCAGAAATTGTGAAGAGCTGTGAGGTATTTGATGTTAAGGTTTATTTTTAAAGGACATTTGTATTAATATATCAGCTTTGTATTTTGGAAGTCAAATCTAATAATACAGTTTAGCAGTAAGATCTATCACGTATGTGTTTATTCCTCATGGTGGGACAAATTCTTTTACAATGTATGAACTAATTGTGTTCATAGATTTTACTGCAAATTTCCCTTAGCTTTTAATCTTAGTATTACAAGACAGATGTGAATATTTTTTCCAGAGTTTCAATTGCGAGTTTTTGAGTGGAAAAAAATGTAAACCTTTAAAATTGTCTCGCTTCAAACTGGCCTGAAGTGATCCTGGAAATTAGAAGTTTCCTTTCTAAAACTGACTCAGTTTTGGTTTAATTACTTACTTATTCCATTTGCAGCAATGTGATCAGTTTGTTTCCCGACTTAAAACAACCCCAAAATCATGAAGTGAGTTCAATGAGTTAATTCTCTCAAATGTTGTTTTTGTCTTTTTTTTTTTCTTTAAATTTTATTATATTTAGTCCCCATAATGAGCATGAGGTTCCCACACCATGGCTTGTTCTTGCACAATGTTGGAGCTTTCTGGCTGTGGTCCATTGAACTGTCTTTTTACAGATGCTTACTTTGGATGTGCTTTAACAGCTCCGAGGAAGGAACAGAGGTGTCTGTGTCGAGGCACATGTGTTCTATGTCCCACGTCATGTGCTTCAAGTATCAAGCTCCATAAAGATTAGCATAAAGTAGTTTGAAAATTCAGATTTTACCATATTTTAGGAACCCTGTAGATTTGACTTTACATTCTCTTTTTGTTGTCACTAAGCAGTTATGCATCATGGCCTTCAGCTACATTGCTGAAGGGAACAAGCAAATGGTTCACTGAACATAAGGGTGTTTCATTACCAGTTTTAAAATTATCTATAATTTACTGAACTGGAATCAACCTTTCCAAAGTTGGACTGTACTTCACTGCCAGCTGTTTCTATTTTTAAGTAATCTTTAATAGAATAACTCCCTTCTCTTTTTCATTTGTATTTTTAAAACGAAACTTAAATCATAAAGATGTGTTTTCTTGCTGTCTAGGAGTTTAAGTGAATGTGTCCATAGTGAATTGTTCCCATTGATAGGGGCTGTGTGTGTCATGGGGTGGAAACCGCAGTGCTGCTATCAAACTTTGTATTATGTCAAGACCTAAGTGTAAGACTGCAAAACTGTATTGTAGCTAGAGATGCAATATGACTGTGCTTTAATTATTGTACTTTGTGATTTAATAGACAAGGTGGCTACAGTTACTGAGGCTGGTAGAAAAACAATGTCAGGAACAAATAGTTGCCCAGCAAGAGCAGTTCCACCATCAAATCCAAGTAAGTAATGTTTTGTTCATGTAGGTAGGTTAGACTGAACTTTTCTTCCTTTGCCCCCAACCACATTCCCCTCCAAAACAATGCAGTATGGGCTCTGGCACCCTTGTCTTTTTCTGTAAGTATATTCAGACAGGCAGTTAATGGAAGTGGATAACTCGAATGCCATTTACAGAATGCTTATTTGAGACAGCCTTGGGTAATTAACAAAGTAACTGTAAGAACCATTCCAGAAGTGAATATTCTGGGATTATTTGTTTTCAGTTGTTTTGTTTTCACAAACATTTAGTTCAGAATGCCCATAGGATAATTGGATTTTAGAGGTACAAGCTGGTTTTAACAAACTCTTAAGACTGTATCGTTTCTAATTTTGAGACATGGTAGTTTTCTCCTCATTAGAAGATGTTATGCATCTTGTCATTCACTCCTCTAGACAGTCTAGAGCGTAGGATAGCATTCATTGTAAAACCTGAATGCTTATTTCACCCTTCAGTTGAACAGTTTCATCCTTTGAGAATGAAAAGATGACCCAAGGGAATATTCACATTTTTGCTGAACCATATTTATCCATTAAAACAAAAGAAGTGTCTATGTATGTATGAGACAGTGATTCTATAAATATATAATGCTTAATATCTTCATCATTTTGGTTGCTGTTTTTCCCTTCCCTTTCCTGATGCCCTCTACACTAGTAGTAATCAACAGTTCCTGAACTGAATTAACAAGAGGTACTGTCCTTTTATCCTATCTCCTGCTTCTCCCTGTTCACCTCTTCACCTTCCCCCCCATCTTGTTATTTTTGTCCCACCAGTGTTTCCTTTCCCTTGTATTTCCTTCCTCCTACTGTAGTGGTTTGATTGACTTGTTGCTAATCATAGTTTTGACTAAACCATTGTGTTGGCTTTGCCGTTTTCTGTCTTAATAGGAAAGGCTACCTCTGGAAGAGTTGAGTTTGTGGTATCAGCAGGGAGTTACTAACTGCACTAATTGCCACACTAAATATAAAATCAACAGCTGTAACTTGCTTTCAGTTATATGAGTGCATGATATAAAACAGAGGGAGCTATTCCAAACTTAAACCTGAGAAATACTGCAATCCAGGCAACTCACTATGCACTAATAAGAATACTAAAGGATGCCCCATCCCTGGCAGTGTTCAAGGCCAGGCTGGACGGGGCTTGGAGCAACTTGCTCTTAGTGGAAGGTGACTCTGCCCATGGCAGAGGGTTGGAACTTGGTGAGCTTTAAGATCCTTTCCAACCCAAACCAGCCTGTGATTCTATAATAAATAGTAATCTACTATTTGGGTAGAAAAAAAAAGATGCTGCATTAACATTGGTGTGACTCTGAGATAAGGCTTGCTCTATGTTGTGCTTCAAGAGCAATCTGCTTTAAAAATACATCTTAATCCATGTGAAAATAGGGATCAAAAGATCTGGAGTTCATTTTGGAATCAGTGGAGTCAGTCCTTGGCTTTGGGATTGGAAGCCAGGTGTGGTAATGATAAACTGCCACCACCTGTGGATCCCCCCCCAAGATCAGACTTTATGGAAGAGATTTGAAGGGAAAAATAGTTACCTGTATTCCCAAAATTATAGAAATGTGATCTTATTTTCCCCAGGTCTTGTCTTCTCTTGGAATTATTTGTGACCATGCAAAGAGAAGTAAAAATGCTATTTAATTGGAATAGTAGCCTTTCACTTTTCCCACCCAAGGCATTAATGACAAAGATTAAATGTCAGCAGAGAATCTCATCAGTTTGGTTTTTTTCTCCTGCCAATTCTGTTTCTTCCCTTTTGTTCTCCCTTCCCTCCTTTGGCAGAGTTGAGTCACACAATCACAAATTATTGTTGAAGTCATGGTTGAAATCATGAGCAAGTAACAAAGCTTATGGCAGAAAACTTTTACACTTGGATGGAAGCATCAGGTTTTTAGGAGATTTTGTTTCAGTTTTGGAGGGATGGGTTCTGTTGGGGGAAGGATTGGGGTAGTTTTAAGGGGTGGGTTTTTTTGGGGGGGAGTGAAAATCAGTAGTTAATAAAACCTACGGGCTGGTTCTGACCAGTGTACGCGTAGGTTCCTCTGAAATTAAGCCTTACTTTTTATTTCTTACTTTAAGAGAACAAATGATTTTTGTCCAGTTTGTGCTTTCCACCTGCCATTCACATGAGTAATGCACTGGAGGTCTGTGAAAAACATTAGTAGAGTTCCACCTTCCTAAACCACTGTTAAATCTAGTGACATAACTAGGGGTTTGCTCCACTCCATCAGATACCAGAATAATTCAAATGTAGATCTCTATTATATGAATAAATAACATATTATCTAAATCTGATATTTTAAAGTCAGGTTTGATGCAAATAATCTTACAGAGGTACATTATTCCTATTAGCATCATAGAGGAATGGTTTATACTTCCATTACGCATCCTTACAGTCTTTAAAATATATATCTAACTTACAGAATCTTTTACACATAAATATAGCAAAAGGCTTTTGTCCACTTCTAATGACATACCTGGATAGCTAATATTGCCTTAGCTGGTTGGTAGGTATGTAGTTCTGAAGGTATGTAGTGAATACATGCATGCATGTTTTTTACATTAATAAATGACTAGTGAGACCTGCAATTCACTGCATGGATTTAAGAATTGTTGCCATGGACATTTTACTGTTACACATAGACCTACTTTATGCATGAGATGTCTACATATTGAAAAATCTGAGTCATTTCAGAGAAGTACTCTTATTCTGTCACTAATACCATGAATTGAAGAGTCATCAAAGTTCAAATGTGTCCTGTGATACCCACTCTTAGGAATTTTGCCTTTTCCCACAGCTCATTCAGGATGAGGTAAGGCAGTTGGCAAAACTGCAGAGCAGCAACTGGGGCACCGGCAAGAGCAGAAGTTTGCCCACGAAGCTCACAGACACTTTTTCATCACTAGGCAGTCAGATGGGGATGCATTCTGAAATCTTTAAAGAACACGAATGTGTTGTCAGTCAACTTGGATCTAATGAAGCAGAAAGTCAGCCGAATGCCTCTGACCTGCATCAGGAATGTTCTGGAAGTGATGCTTCAATGAACAGTGGGTACGGTACGCTTTCTGCCTCCGAACTGCACCCTGGCAGACTTGACAACACTACCAAGTGCACAGACTACATGGAGAAAACTTCCCAGGGACAGAGCGATGGAGCAATAGCGCAGAGTGATGCAGCTGTAGCCAGTGTTCAAAATAAAAGGGAACTTTCACCAAAAAAAAGAGAGGAAAATTGTTCTTCGAGAAGGAATGATGCTTTAATTTTTCCTACTGATTTTGAACATAAAGTTGATGAAACTCAATGTGGAAAAAAAGTTAGGTAAGTGGTAAACTTTCAAATACTTTATTGTAGGCAATCCCCATTCAGTAAATAGCTGTTGGTAACTGGAAACATTTCAGAATCGAATGGAACATCTTGATTGTAAAAACTACTAGCAAGAAAAGACCCTGCATTTACGTTTTGGCTTAATTTTGTGGTTTTGGCTGGTATCTGCTTAAACAGACCAAAAAATAGTTGTCTGAAGCTCTTTGTTAGGACTTTTTTAAAAGGAAAGCTATTTTACTCATGGGTGTGTTTCATTAGCACCTTTCAGTGATTTCTTTGTTTTTTCAGTTGTTTTTTTTTTACCTTAAAAAACCCCAAACCAAAACCCTAAACCATTTCAGCATTCATCACTTCGTATTGTGTCTCAAAAGTGCATGAGAGCAGTGGAGTTTTAGTGCCTCTGTTCCACCTTGAAGAAGGAATTTCCTGTGGAGATCATGTCTCCACTGAAAAGGATGTATGTACTTAAGGTCTGTGTTTGTTCTTCTAGTAAATCTTTAACATCATGGGCACAAAAACTGAAACAAAACCAGCCAAAAAGAATAATTTCAGATGAAGTGTGTGTGAACTCTATGCAAGAAAATGAGCAGGCAAAGAAATTACCCCATCAGAATGTAAGTCTCGTTATGTTTTTCTAATTTGATTCTTGTTACTGGTATTTTTTCAGCATTGTAGTGGTTTCTGGTTCAGCACATGCTTTCGTACTTGCTTTAAGCATTTGAGCAGGATGTTTTGATATGATGACCATTGATATGATTAAAGTTCAGGTGGGCAGAGTTTACTTGTATCATTCTATACTTACATATTTTGGCTTATTTTATTCCTTACCTAATTTTTGTGTTCATTTACCTAGGTAGCACTTGTTATTTCCTCATAAAGATAAGAGTTACATTCTCAATTGAAGCTTCAGGTTGTGGTCATTTATTGTGCCCTATAATTTTTTTGAAGGATCTTGAATCTCAAGTTTGCGATGCCCCTGCTT
>JBCJKH010054461.1:0-10676 GCA_039877255.1 Loriculus beryllinus
TGGTTTGTTGCTTCGTATCTATTTCTGTTGCTATAGAGTGGCCCCTTGATTTGTACCTTACCACCTGTTGGTTTTGGTGTAATTCAGACAGGGGACTGCTACTAGAGAAGTAAGACTAGCTTAGCCAGTCATCTCTCAATTTTGTTACTGTTTTGCTTCTGTACTTATACACTTATTCTCCCACTTATACCAAGTACGTGTCAATTTAACTTACTAGAGATCTGCAGTTCACTGTGAAGTGTAGATTGATTTGGGGTGGAGTGAATTAAAATATTAGTAAACTTCAGATCAGTTGCTCCATGTGAGATGTTCTCCTAGCACAACTTTCTGATGTATGAGTTACTGTAAGACTCTGTTTCATAAGGCTCTGTCATGTCTCCAACGGTATGTCTGCGGAAAAACAATATCCCATTTATAGTCTGTTTATCCTTTTAGGCTAATTCCTAGATGAAAGATGTCTAGTACATTTAGGCAGTGTGCTGCTTCTAGAGGTCTCTGTAATTGGAAATAGCAGATAAATGTGTGGGCTTCTATAAGTTATATATGGACTTCAGTAGTGGGCTGGCATGTTAAATTTTTGTGGCTTAGTTTGAAAATGCAGTGGAAAATCAATGTCTGGAAGTGTAAAATCAGAAAAGAAATTTTAAAAGTTTAAGCCTTTAGTTTTCTTTTGTGTAGTCCCTAGGTTTTTATTTTAACTCTCTGATGTACATTTTACAGCTTGACCGTTGTAGGAGAGTTTTCTAGGACAGCCTGTTCTGACTGGTGTTACTGTCCTACTGAGCTCCAGGTTCCTGCACAAAGGTTTTCCGAATTGTAAATTGCTAATCTGTGTTAGCTTTCACTTCTGAAAGAGATAGCCTGTGTAGAAATCTCATAGGAACATGGTAGTCAAATTAGTTAATATTTATGGTGTGCTGAATGCTAATGTTTGTACTTTGAAGTGTTCTGTAGCTTTGCTATAGGTGCAGCAAATATGCCGCCAGTAGTAAATACACGTTTTCACTGAAGTTTCCTTCAGTTTTTGCGGAAAAATCAACTATTATGTTTATAACACAACTAGATGTCTAGTTGAATTTGAGAAATCATTTAATTACTCTAGTCATAGAATAGAATAGTTAAGGTTGGAAAGGACCTTACAGTCATCAAGTTCCAACCCCCCTGCCACAGGGCAGGGACACCCCACACTAAGCAATATCAGCCAAGGCTCTGTCCAGCCTGGCCTTTGAACACTGCCAGGGATGGAGCATTCATCCTTCCTTAGGCAACCCATTCCAGTGCCTCACCGCCCTAACAGTAAAGAATTTCTTCCTTATATCCAATCCAAACTTTCCCTGTTTAAGTTTTAACCCATTACCCCTTGTCCTGTCACTACAGTCCCTAATGAAGTGTCACTCCCCAGCATCTTTGCAGGCCTCCTTCAGATACTGGAAGGCTGCTATGAGTCTCCACGCGGCCTTCTCTTCTCCAGGCTAAACAGTCCCAACTTTCTCAGTCTGTCTTCATACGGGAGCTGCTCCAGTCCCCTGATCATCCTCGTGGCCTCCTCTGGACTTGTTCCAACAGTTCCATGTCCTTTTTATGTTGAGGACACCAGAACTGCACACAATAGAGACACTACAACAAGGAGGAAACTCCTTTCTCCTAGTCACCACAGAGAATCCCTCCATCATCTCTACCAGAAGCAACACAGCTGCATCTACCCAAGCAAATTTGCCTTAGAAGTTGTCACAGCTTCATTAACAAAAACCTATCCACTGATCTTTCCAGTCAATAAAGCCCACAGGCAAGGTGAACCCTTAGTTCCTTTTTAAATGTCTAAAAATACTTTGATTAATAGGGCATGTAGAGAAATTATTGTCCAAAAAGAAGAGCAGTCAATCATAACCTTTGTTAACGCCTCTAATTGGAGGTCCTGACACAGGAAGACGTCTTCTAGCTCCTATTCAAACAGCCAAATGGCCCCGGGAGACATCTGAAGAACTGGGTGGCTAAATCAGGCAGTCCAGTTTATCACAGCAGAACAAAACAGAATTAAGCCTTTCGTCATTCCCTGATTACAGAACACAGTGCTGTTCCGAAAACGCAAGGCCTTCATGTGCTTTGTAAGGCAGACATTTCACCAGGAGCTGGCTATTAGCCAGCATATATCTCTGTCACTTCAGGATAATCTGGTTAAACAGCTACATCTTTCCTTATTGTGTTTTTGTTTCCACTATACACATGAAAATTAGCTTAGAGACTAAGAGGTCTAATTTACATTTTTAGGGATATGTTTTATCATTGTGTGCAGATAGGATTTGGAGTCTTTGCTGAATGTGTTATGTTACCAACCCACTCGCTTTTCTCTGTCCAAAAACAAGACTGGGGGGGAAGAGACATTTGCATCATGAAAGCAGGGAATATAGTCCAGTTTTTTGCCAAAAATAAAAAAAATAAAAAGCAAAGCCTTAAATTATCACCTCTACTTAATACAGCCAGTGAAAAAACTGAAGCATAACAGATGCTGAAAGCTCTATTAGAAGAACAGGAGAAAGTACGAACTCCCATTTTTTGGTCACTGCCTTTGAGATTTCGCTCTTGTGAATGCGGCAGGAATCCCACATGAAAGAAATGCAGCCTAAAACATTTCCCTACAACAGTAGGTATTTGTAGCGGTAAATAAAAGTGGATAATCTGCAGAAGGCTTGTTGCCAATCTTGTCACTGACAATAGCAAGTGTATGAAAACTGTACTTGGTGCATACCTGCAGGCAAAGTTTTAGAAATTGGGTCTGAGATCTAAACCAGCAAAGCACCACTGTGTTTAACTCCTGGAGTTAAATAAAACCTTAAGAAACGGGAAAAAACACAAGAAAACCTGTCTCAGTGTTGCTGCACTCTATATACTTGAAAAGGGGAAGAGTAAGGAAGCAATTCTAGGATATTGCTATATTATTACCAAGTCCTGTCATTTAATAGCTGCAACCAGGGACCAAATGGCAACTCAGTCTGCTTCATCAATCACGTAACTAGTGCAATACCAGTATCAATGGTTTTTATATGCCCACACATGCAGTATTAAATTATATTAAATTGGTATTTCTTAGGTATGCACATATGATCAAGCAAAATGCACATCCTAACAGCATGTTTCAGTATCAGTTATACAACAAAACACGTGCACTGGGAAAGCAGCCCCTTTTGCAGAGGAGAAACTGAATCCTAGAATCACAGAGTGGTTTGGGTTGAAGAGACCTTGAAGCTTATCCAGTTCCAATCCCCTCCCACAAGCAGGGACACCTTCCACTAGACCAGGTTGCTCTAAACCTCATCCAAGCTGGCCTTGGACACTGCCAGGGATGGTGCAATAGGAAAGAATAAGCAGTTTTCGCTATGATTATATATGCTTGCTAGACTGGCAGGAAATTGTAATTCTATTTCACATACATTTTGCAGCACAGCTACTGGAGCTCGCTCAACTGGCCAAAGTACAAAATGTCAGTATTCCTGTAAAAGTTGATCGAGCTGAGGCTTTGGTGCAGTCCCTCTGTGATGCTGCCCTAAAGGACTCCCAGGTGTTCCATTTGCCTTATTTTTCAACTGAATAAAAAACCTGGAAGCAACCCAGTTATCAGCGTCAGGCATTGGAGAAGAAAACAGGTACTGGTGCTGCCAGGAAGCTGGGTCGTCTTCAGCCTTGCGCCTGGGATCATCAGATCTTTACTGCAACCAAACAGAATCAACAAGAGCCCTGCAGTTCTGAGAAAGCAACAACCTGAGTCATAATGAGTTACAGGTGGGTAACTTTTTTCCTCCTCCTTCCCACCTATCTGTCACAAAATCCAACAATCTTTTTCTGCAAGCTTTGCATTCAGTGGAGCATCTTGGGCTGACGTGCCCACAACTCCAGATACAAGATGTGATGGCTGTTTATTGATTTCTGTGTCTCAGGAAGTCACAATTCATACATTCTTACTATAAGATTAATAAAATCATACTGGAAAGCAAGAGTTCTGTCAGCATAATGACTTGGTCTACACACCGGGGATAGAAGTATAAATAATTAAACCTACCAATCTGAAATACACATCTGAAAGTCACTCCAACTACCACCAAACCCACAGTTTCAAGTTCATTCAACATCTGGTAGCACAAAACACTGACAACAGTATAAAACAGAAAGACAAGGAAAAAAAAGACTTACTCATGAAGTCTGATCTTGCGTATCAAACACTGTAATTTCAAATATCATTGAGCTATCTCACACTGGGGCATTACTTTTTCTCAGTTTCCCAGTGATAGGAAAAAACCAGATTTATCCACATATCAGGTAAGTGAAAGCAATTCCTACCTGTAGCATTTAATTGCCCAACAGTATTCAACTAGTCTTTCTACACAATCCACTTCCCAACATCACTTGCTTTCCTGCTGTGAAAACTCAGACTAATAGGCTTCTTTGTCTCTAGTAACAACAGAGTTTTACCATTAAGGTCTTATTTAAATACAATTACTGTACCAGATTCAATGCCTTTCACTCAGTTATTCAGGGTACTCTTTGAAAACCAAAGTTACGTAGGAAGTACGTTTCGAGATTTAATAAAATTAGGGGCTAAGGCTAAAGCAAGAAAGTGTATTTTAAACTGAGACATAATGATACATTGACTGATAGAGGGGGGGAAAAGAGTGGCTTTGTTTAGCTTCAAAAACTATGATATAGCTCACATGAAAGCCCAGAAATTGCATCCCAGAAAAAATAACTTCTCTAGCAAAGATAGCTTATATTCCTGCATGTGTTTTGCCAATGACATTGGTAACGCAGCCCCAAAAAGTATAAATATATGAGGATATATTAAAAATAAAATAAAACATAGCTGACAATTCCAAAGCTACAATAACTAAACCACTTGTCACTAAAAAGTCAGTTACACCAGAATATTAGCCACAATTCCTTGGACCGCAGGAACAAGGGAGGGCAAGACTTACAAATAGACTCAATATTAACACTATCCACAGGTATTTGTGTCTTGCTTCTCACAGTGCCAAAAGGAACTTAAACAGTGTATTTCAGGCAACATCCAAAATACTGATTGATAACTAGAGGGAAGAAGATCCAGCCCAGACAGACAAAAGAAGGGACTTCTAGAGAGATACTACCAAAGGGATTCATACAACGGCAGGAGTGCGAGAAGGCAGGTGAAGGAGGACCTCGGAAGGGTGATGAATACTGGAACACAGCTACAATTTGTGATAACATTTAACCCCCTGCCCTCAATTTAGACTCTGTAAGACATTAAATGAATACCAATATGTCAATAAACCCAAGACAAACACAAGCCCAGGCAGAACAACAAAACCCCTGCCCCTAACAGCATCCATCCCTCTTTGTCTTCCAGATTAGAGGAGAAGCCACAGAATCAGAAGGCTTTAATCCACAGGCAAGATGGGGAAGAGTGAAAGCAGCAGAGCCACCTGCACCTGCAGCAGTGGCTCATCTGCTCTCCCCATGCAGCCGCCCTGCAGGTCACTGCACTTGAAAAACATCGTAATAAAAATCATCTGTCTGCTATCACCAAACCCAGGATGTGGCATCACTGCAGCTGCATTACACAGCAGTTGGTATGGATAAAATCATTCCTTGTTAAGGCAGGATTTATAAAACATGCAGGACATTCATTGAACATAGGCAGTGACTAGTTTGAGATTATAAATGCATTTACTTAGACACAGGTGGCAGGTTGAAGAATCAGTCCAGTTTCCCTTCACTTTGCAACGGATACACCACAGGATCAGCTCAATTCGGGGATAAGTACAAAGACCGTGATATTAAAATTAAATTCTCAGATTGAGGGGAATTAAGGGTGAAGCAGCAGTATAGAGAACAGAGTCCAGAACAGGGAGAATGGCACTTAAGGGCTGAATTGGCTTAAGATCCCCAGGAGTAAAATTGCTAACACCTCCACCATTCATTACACTAGCTACTTGGCCTGCAAAGCTCCCTACGGAAGGGACAGTGCCAAATCTCTTCTTCCAAACATGGCTATTAGAAGCTACTTCCACGTCAATCACACCACTGCCTAAACACTGTGTTAGATGTGCAGGTCTTCTCAAACTCCTCTTTTATCCTACCATGATGAAGGTTTTGTTCAATCTGCAATGTCGTAGCACGTCAGGTCTTCACGTCTTCTGCATGGGTGGATGAGAAATGAAGGAGCGTCGGCACTCGGCCACCAGACTTCAGGGCCAGGGAGGGAAGCTGCCTTTGTTTGATGCAAGCATCAGCTGAGAAGAGGCCAACTGGAAAGAAATCACTCTCTTCCAACCTCCCTTGGACACCTGGGTTAAGGCATGACAGCCCTTCTCAGCAGGGCTGAGGAACACACAGCTACCTCCTATTGCCTTTTTATTAGCAGCAGTTATTTGCTCCTTATCACTCCTATCACTCATTGTTTGGGTCATTTTGTCGTTGTTGGTTGGTTTGGGGTTTTTTTGCTGTTTGGTTGTTGAGATTGGTGGTGGTTGATATTTTTTTAAGCTGACTTGCCCTGACATTCAAGGGCTACATTTTATTTTCAGCTCAAATTAAAGGCTGCTAAAATCCATCATGGTCTCGCCTCCCTGCATGAGGAGTCAGCTCTTATCTCTCTGTGGGGGGAAGTGAAAATGGGCTCGGTTGCCTAGAAACCTGACTGAGCATCTTTTAAGTGAAAAGCAAGTTCTGGACTGTTAATTTAGGAGCAGGGAGTCCAGGCAAGAGGATGGTGTCAGTCACTTTGCTTCTAACATCTACAGGGTGACCCTTTCGTGAGGAGAACGAAGGGTAGACAAACCCTGGGCTAAGACTGACAGGA
This sequence comes from Loriculus beryllinus, assembly GCA_039877255.1. Taxonomy (NCBI): domain Eukaryota; kingdom Metazoa; phylum Chordata; class Aves; order Psittaciformes; family Psittacidae; genus Loriculus; species Loriculus beryllinus. The sequence continues at coordinate 6,830 of JBCJKH010054461.1, forward strand.
GTCCAGGGGTTTATTAACCAGGCAGTTGCAATGCACTGCAAGTTATACTGCAAGCATCTGCAGTCCCTCCAGATCAAGACCCCTTCCCACTGCGGCACGAGGGTTTGGCACCCTGCACCCAAAAAGACTCGTTCATTCATTAAATTCATTTGTGGCACCACAGGTACCTATTTGCTGGAAGAGAATCCAAGAAGGAGCCAAGAGACATCACTTACTACTGTACATCCACATTTCAGATGACACATTACATGCAGTATTATCTTACAGAAAGCAGGAGTTGTCTGCCCTCCGTAACAACGAATTACACTGCACTTTATGCAGCAATCCAATCTATTTTTTATAAAAGAAAAAATAAACTCTCCTCTAAATTACAGCATTTACCTTGTACGTACTGAGTTTTCTTTTAATTTACAAAGAAAGCCATGATTAACAGCATTTTAGGACAAGTCTTGTATGAAATTCAGCATATGTGCCCATCCAAAATGTTTTCACTAGTGAAAGCAAAATCTTTAAGATATGCCTATGAAGTTCATCATATTTTACACACTGGTCATGCTGATAGCCATACCATAAAATAATAAAAAAAAAAAAGGTAAAATATAGTTGTTTGAAACATTAAACTGAATTTTGAGACTACAAATATTAAAGCTAAAAAGAAGTCACGTAAGACAATGAAGCACCAACCCATGGTGACAAAGAGTGTTCAAGGTAAGACCCTAATTCCTCAAGTAGATACTGCTGAAACTGGTGGTCAGGCAACAACCAAAGTAAATACCAGGTTTTATTATGCTCCTCCATCAGATTTGAATCAATACATTGTCCCAGAAATCCCAGTTCACTCAGAAAGAGCTACAAGAAGGGGAACAAAGAGCTGCTGGAGGTATGGCTGAATCCAGTACCCCACACGAAGTGCATGTCCCATGCCAGGCTTGCCTGAAGGCTGTGCCAGCAACGGGGAGCACCCCAAGATGCAGACACTTCTGCCTGCTCTTCTTGGCTTCAGGTCTTACTCAAGTTACTGCCTTCAATGCCAGAAAGCAGACTATACAGAAACAATGGATTTGACTTTGCTACTTTGCATTAAAATCCAAGAGGATACAAGATAGATTACACTTTTAGTAAGCTGGCCAACCATTACCAGCAACTGCAGTTACACAAGCTATAATTCAAGTACAAACTATTTGTGCTTTGTCTCTATTAGGACTTGATATGAAAATAAATATATTTAAGTCTAAAATCACTAAGACCTACAATATTTTTAGTTAGCTTGGGGAAAAGCAACTTATTTCTCCTCAGATTGCACAGATCTTAGTAGCGCTCTGTTTACAAAGTATTTCCTTTCCTATCTTGCAGAAACACTGAGGATAAATATAAAGGTTTCTGCAGTGTTCAAATCTTACAGTAAGTAACCAAACACAGCTAAGATGAAAAGGAAGAACTCATCAGAACAATGAGAACTGTGCTTTCTTTTTACATCTCCCCTACTCCTTGGCCCTTTGCTCAATTACTTTAACATTTTTCTTAACACAACAGGGTTAGTAACACGCATGTAACTAAAGAAATTCACCTGGTTTTCCTCCTTTCTCTAACCTCAAGTATTGGAAACAAGGCCTACTATCACATGCCACTAAACCACTGATCTCTGCTTTTGAGCACCAACGAAAGCTTAGATCACAGCAAACTCAGTCTACACTAATTGCTGCTCCAAGGCCAAGTCTATCTTATCTATCATCTCCCCTGAACATCAGTAACACTGTATGAGAACACTGATATTAAACAGTGCCATCAGTGTTCTGACAAAGCAATCAAAATACGGTAAAGCTTATAAGCACGAACCCTTGCTCTGATACTTGATTTGCATTTAGCTATCAGAATGATGGAACGGTTTGGGTTGGAAGAGACCATAAAAAGCTCATCCAGCTCCAAAGCCCCTTACCACAGGCCACTACACCTTCCACTAGACCAGGTTGCTCCAAGCCTGACCTTGAACACTGCCAGGGATGGGGCAGCCACAGCTTCAACTTATACCTGATTTAATGTCATCTGCTTGGCAGGCGAGATCACACAGGGGAGACAGCATGCTCTTCCCCATGCTCTCGCTCTACATCCATGGACAAATACAAAATCAACCCCACTACTCACCACCTAGCCTACACCTCCAGCAATACAAAAAGCAATTGATCATCTCTCCTCTTCCCCACCCTCAAACTTCAGAGGGCCACAGGCAAGAGCTGCTTAAAAAGAGCAGCACATCCCAGGCTTGCTCCCGGGCTTCAGTCCCAGCTGCAGGCAGCCGATTCCCATCCCACTCCCCGGAGACGGCATTATCAGCGCCTTGCCAGCAGAGGTGGTGGAAACAAGGGAGGGGGATTGCTAAGAGAAGGAAGGAGAAATCACATGAAAAATAACGCAGCAGCTGGTCAGTGAGACTCGATTTTCAAGTCTAATCTCTGTTTGTGCAGTCAATGGGGGAGAAATGCCACAATTTGCATGACAACGGCCAAGCCAACTGAATAGTGTCAAATCAATCCTGCAGCAAAAGATAAAGCAGAATCTACCTAATATGTTAGCAGCAAGGTAAAACTCAATTCCCATAATATCTGATGATATTGATTAAAACTGACACTTTTATCATCATTATTATCATTCGTTTTCCACTTAGGACTTGGAAACAACTGAGCCATATAAAGATGCAGTTGTCTGACACAAATGGAAACACACTTGACCATGGAAGAAAATAAGGTAAAGTCCACATCTATTAGCATTAACAGCCCTAGGAAAATATTAGGGATGGCCATTTTAGTGTGTTACAAAGAAACACATGCACTGGGTTCACGCAGGGATTCAGTGAATTTATACCCATTAGGAGAGAACTAAATAGGTAGCTGAAAAGAAATGTAAGGTTTTATTTATGGCTTAGTTGAAAATAATCAGCCAACATGATATCGCTGCCTTCCTTCCCAGTTATTTAAAGACGTGACTATCAGTGTTGACTTGCTGTTGAATTTAATAACCCTCATAGTCACTACTGGGTTCAATAGGAAAATTTCCTGAGAATATGCATTTGGCTATAATTAAAAACCAATTCTTTTTAACTCAGGAAAAAAATCCTCCTTCCCTTCCTCAGTCACCAGTGTCATTATCTCATTAAATAATCTCATTTTTAAAGATGACATTACAGCTGAATGGGAATTGCTGGTCTGACAAGGTAAGCACATTCAGCACAGGAAAAAAAGAAAGTACCTACCAATGATGTTGCTGCCTGCATTTAATCAGAAGGTAACTGGATATTAAAATAAGAACAAAGTGAGGATGCTGAAACATCCACATTACTTTTATCAAGGGAATTTGTGAGAGTAAATAACCATTTTCAAGGAAAAAAAAAATACATTTTGGGGGGTGTTGCTTTTTAACTACAGTGCATGCTATCATGATATTGGAGACAAAGAGCGATGAAAATCTCAGCCAGCATTGCTTATGCCACTGAATCCATTCTGCATAGCACTAGCAAAGGATCGCAAACATCCCAATTATGTCAATGCCAAATCTTCTGAGATAGTTACAAGCTAAAAGAGAATCCCCCCCCTTCAGTTCCGCTCTCATTACTGTGGGTCTCAAAGTATCTTTTTCCCTGCAATACATAGAAGAGAGCCAGAAGTTTCAAGTGGTACCTCCTTGAATACTAAACACTTCCAAGTGTCTACATGTTGTCCTTGGCCTCAAAAAGATAGCAACCTGCAATAACACGCCAGGAAAGGCAGACCACTGATGCTCCTGTTTTTGAAGGTGTCCTAAGGGGTGCTGGAGAAGAGAGGGGGCTCCCAGCTGTGTTTGCAGAAGATCAGGG
>JBCJKH010054462.1:0-12665 GCA_039877255.1 Loriculus beryllinus
TTCTATATCACCATGACAGTTCAACTTTGGAGGCACAGGTTTTAAATGGATTGGGGGGGATCACATCATCAGTGCTGTGGATCCAGTGCCGTGGGACACAGCAGTCCCTTCCAGCAGCCATGGCAGGGAATAGGGGGCTAGGCTGCTAAGCCTGACATACAGTTTGGTTAGACAAACTTCACCGAGGGCTTTAGAAACATCACATATCAGAGATGGGATTTTCAGGGGCTTACAAATACTTGTCTCACATTCAGACACATTTTTACCAGCCAAATCTTTGGTGCAGATCACCTTATGGCTACAAAAGACCTCTTTTGCTGACCTACGTGAAATACATTGCTTTCTTCCTTTCTATGAAATACAGCCTTTTTAATCATGTAAATCCTCACAGCTCCTCTTAGCATCCCCTCAATAAAGTCAGGTCTAGCAAAGACTTCCTGCAGCAGCAGCATTAGCTGCCTTGCTGACACAGCCCAAGCAGGGATGCCTGGGAGAGGGGTAATGGGACCAGGGTGGGAAGGGAGGGAAAACAGCTCACGCCAGGAAAGGATGGGTGTCTGCAACCTGCCAGGGTTTATTTTTGTTTTCTTAACTGAAACAGCTCTTTTGGCATAAAACATGTTCTAAACCAGGCCCAAATCTTCTAAGAAAATCCCAGCTCACATAGTCCCTATTTTATTCAGCCAGCCATCTCATGTTACAGTTAATGGGAATAACATGTGATTTGCAAAAGACAAACCTTTGCCCAACCTTTCCTGTGTATACATTTACTTCAAATTTCTAGATTTTTGTTGCATTCTTTTGCTTTATTATTGTTAAATGATTTCTATCGTTTAATGGCAATTTGTTCTGTTTACTCAACACACTCAGCAAAGGAAAATGGAAAAATGCATGCACCAAAAGACAACCCTGGTCGCTTATCTCATTGCACAAATACTGTTTTTTTAGGAAAGTGTGGTTCTAATAGAGTCAATTATTCTGCCAACCTTCTCTCCCAATTTTTCTGTTTCCCTTTTCATCTCAGTTTTTCCCTGCTCTGTGCTTCGCATATTTTATTGAGAAAACAAACAAACTTTCCAGTCCAAAGACTGGATAGGACACATTCATATGAGAAAACTTCAGAGCGTGTGTAGTTTATTTTTTGTGTAATTGATTTTGTAATAGATAGAAGCCTTGATATAAACTAACAGGATAACATTTTTGATCAGTTTCCAATGCTTAATTACAAGTCTGCTATAACTAATTCCCTTCGTGTGCTCGCAGCTGCTATGCTTTTGTCATTGGCTTATTTTTGTTTGAAAATCTGAAAGGCATTGAGTTTTTATGTGGAAGTTGTCGGCCCTGATTGACTCCTGCAGACACCTCATTACTGCAGTCATTCTCCAAAGCTGCAGAGCTGCTTCGAACCCTGCATTCAAATAATCTCTTTTTTTTTTTTTTTCTTTTTAATTAAGAAAGAAAAAGGAAAAAAAAAAAAAAAAAGCTGGTTTGAAACACCACAGAATATCCAGCTCATTAGAGCATCAGACCAAGCAGCTTTGCAATACGAAAAGCCTTGTGAGAAGAGCAGCAGGATTTCCTGGACTGGCTACACCACTCATTTGTAACAGCTACATATTTTGAAAGAAAGCACAAGGTGATGTCGGGATATTTGTCTATTTGTAGGTTGTTTGGTTTGTTGGTTTGTTTTGTTTTTTTTTTTCACAGAGATAAATGAAATGCCCCCTTTAGCAGTGTATTTTAATAGGGAAATCTACGTAGGGAAATCTTTACATTAAGAATGTTTGGGTTTGGGGGTTTTTTTTGGAAGCTTTGTAGCTTATTAGCAGCTATGCTAATACACTGCTAGGCATAAAGGGTGGTGGCATCACATCAACCTCTTGAGAACCAGCTGGGTTGGAAGCAGAAGCTGGGTGCAAATCTGAAGATCTTAATTACCCCCAAAACTGACATATCTCCATCTCTCTGTGAGGGACAGAAATGAAATCGATGTCTAGTTGGTGTCCTTGGTCTCCTCCCCATGGCAGAGCAGTGCAAAAGCCAACCTGCTCACACAGTGTGGGTTATGAATGGTGTAAGACTGGGTAAGCTTCATACCGTAGCAGGACTGGGCAGGATATTATCCATAGATGTTTCCCAAAAAGTTGTTTTTAATATTCTGAATTTGGTCTTATCATATGGTGACTGATCCCTTATTTATTCCAATTAAACCTAATTTGAGCTTATTCTCCTCTGGATCTGTATGCTCACTCATTAATGTCAGAAGATCCTAAGTAAATCTTTGGGTACTTGAAATAATACAGTCAAATGAGGAGAATTAAGGCTGCTTGATGGGTTTGAGAGCCACCAGTCTTTATTTTAGAAGAGGCAGCTAAGTCAGGAATGGGGGAGTAACATATATCTCTAGCTCCTAATGTTAATGAAGCAACATTTTATGTCAATGATTACATGCAAATGCAAATGTATGTAGATTGTTTACTTAAGAGATTTCATACATCTATTTCTGCATTCCTCCTCCTCCCCCCTTCTTTTCACTCAGGAAGAGATACTATTGTTATTCTAGTCATCTTTCTCTTGATTTTATTATCTAACAGAGCTATAAAAATGACAAGAAACTGGATTTGTCAGACAACAGTCTCCTGTTCCTGGTGTAATTTCACACTGAGTTACAGATACTGACAACATCAGATAGTTTATACATTTTTCCTTTAATTGTATACCACAGCCGCATTTTTAGTGTGGTGTTCACCATTACATAATTAAGAAAGTGTTTAAAACGCCTGGCTGTTGTTAGATGCTGGATGTGAAACAGATTGCATGGTAAGGCAGCCACTGCTGGAGATGCTGTGCTGGGGGGAGCCTGGCCCTTCACAGAGTCAGGGATGCAGTATGGGTGAGGAAGCGGCAACCATGCAGTGCTTAGAGGGGCACCAAGAGCAAAGAAGAGACATAAAGGGGTGAGGGAGATCAGCCCCCCTCGCAAAGCCACCTGACAACCTGCCTCTATGGGAGGTTCACATCCCAGAGGGACCCAGCACAGGGTTTTTAGGGGGGTCTTGCAGATTTGGGCTGAGGTTGACAGCTTTGGCAAGGACCTCACTCAGATCCTCATCCAGGCCCTCATGGTAAGACTCATCCAGCTGAAATATAGGTAAAAGCTGGGAACCAAATGTACCTCATGACTACAGGTATGGTTGAAGACTCAGAAGGAAACAGATTTTCCTGGTTGTCTCAGTGCTCAGACTTTTTGTTTTAACAGAATTAAGATGCATCTCAATCTTCTAAAGAATAAAAACAAATCTTCATTACATAACTGTCTCCCTCCAAAATGCAACAACAAAGCAAGCACCCAGCTGTATTACACATTCATAATTTGGCCTTTGCTGCTGAAGGTTGTGACTAATATTTCTGTGCTACACAAGGGGATTTGAATACCTTACACCCCATGGTTTTCTCTCCCCGAGGCAGCTCTGCAAATCCCAGCATAAATCAAACTAGCTAGTGGCAAACATCAGTGAGCAGATTTGCCTGGTGGTCTGTTAATGCACTGCCACATGAAGGATCAGAGTCAGGCTGCAGAAGGAGGCAGCCAGGGACTCTTTCTTGAGTGATGTGGTGCAGATGGGTGCTGCTGGATGTGGTGTTTGTTAGGGCAAGGGCACAGCAAAAAGGGACAAAAGGGGGAGAGAAATTGTTCAGCTTGAAGAATAACTGAGAAGCATCCCTTCTCTGAGAAAAAAATGCTTCTTAAACGATATTCTGATTGATTTCCAGTAACATTTAACAGATGTGGACAGAATATTCCTCCCTAAAATAAGATACTCTTAACTGAAACAATATTCTTTGTATCACTATCTGCAAATTCAAAGAGCTTATTTTAGCTTGGGGATAAAATAAGCTCAAGCAATGGAAAGGGTAGCCATCTTCCCAATTTCTTTTTCAACAGCTACCTCTCATCTCTCAGGATTGTTTGTTTTATTACAAAATCCTGCAGTCCGAAGTGGATTTACAGGAAGCCCAAAGCTGTGGGTTGCAGTCAATTTCATAAGGGCTATTTATTTTTTTAGCAGCTGACAATAAAAAAAAGCATCAGTCTGTTCCATATGCAAAGCAAAGGATTAACCAGGAGAGGAACACTAATAAATTTCTTTCCTTCAGGAAAGAGCCAGCAGAGCTGTGGCTTCAATTTGATTTAGCCGAACACCATCGCCCACTGCTTCAAACCACTCTGCACCCCCACCGGCTGGTAGCACGAGGAGCATCGTTTGTGGGTAAAATCACATGCAGAATCATATCTACAACTGGCATGCATAATTACTTCATGTTTTCTCCAGAAGGGATTATCCCGTGGCAATAATTACTTCAAAAACATGCCCCAAAGAACAATATTTCAAACAACTGCAGCCATCAAACAAATACACTGTATAATTATGTTATTTTTCCCCTCTGAAAGCTCTCACTCATATTTGTATCTTTCCTGCCTAAGATCTCCTCCAAGGGAAGCACCAGACTGTTCCTGACGATAGCACATATATCAAAGGGGAATGGCGAAGCCGGCCTGGCTGGGCTCTGGCAGCAGCCCCTGGCAGGTCTGACTCAGATGTGGAGCTATGCTTGGACTTTGCCCCGAGCAAAAGATGCCACCTCTAATATACAAAACTGTCATGAATTTGTTTTTTGTCATAAATGAAGCATGGGTCTGTGCTTTAATTTTCCTCACTGCCCTCTGTCAGGTAATAACCATAAATATTGTCCCGAATCATTAAGTCACAACCTGAAATGTGATCCTGCCCAGTTCCCAATCAGACAGCCATCTGGAAGATGAAAGAAGTCTATTTTCGTTTTAGAATGATCCAGACTCTAATTTGTAGTAACAGTCTTAACAGGCTGTTTCAGAGACATTAACCAGAGACTGGTTGCAGTTGCTTGAGGAGGGGACATTGTATACGCTGCCTAAAGCATGCATCGCAGGCAAAACATCCCGTCACTGCTTTGAGCTTGTAGCCTCTGTAGCTTTTTATTCCAGTGCCATGTTTCTAAATGGACACAGGTTATGCATGCAAGGCAACTGGATATATACTGTGTCATAAAAAACGCCAACACAGTTGTGGGAGACAGAAAGTAGTGTTTCCACAAAGCTGAGAGTGGTACCACAGGTTGTATAAATGCCTCCTATCTTGGGGTTAATTCCATGCTGAAAGCAAATATTTTTTCTATATATATAAATGTATTTATACAAACATATATGTTATGATTTTCTGGCTACTTAAAAAAGTGTTTTCACCATCAGTGTGCTCTTCTACTGAAACAGCAAAATACTTTTTACTCCATTAAAAGCAAAGAAAAAACCTAATGAAGTGATTATGCAGTTGAGCAAAACCACTGCCAATTAGTAGCTTCTCATTATGTATCTTGAGACCGTTGCCCTCTCCTGACCCATGCTACCTTTCACTAGTGAAGGACATCAAAGAGCAGCTGGCTTGGGATGGCACAGAAATTGCCCAGCAGACGCAATGGGAATCATGTGCACCGGCTCTCCATGCCAAGATGCAGGAATGCTGCATTCTTCTGTTCCCCCAATAGTTGCAGTATCGGGGGTTCTTAGGCAAACTCCACAAGGATTCATTTTTCACAGTTCTGGAAGTAGGGTAATTCAGTGGTCTGGGAGCATGATGGATCCATTGTTATACGTGTGCCAGTCTGTGACTAATGTTGCTAGGTTTAAAATTAAGCCAAATTAGATTATTTCAGAACATAATATTAAAACCAATGGCTTTAGTTCTGAAACACAGCTAACTTTGCCATAACTCTTTTTTCCATTCACTTCCAAACAGGAGTTCAGAGATGTCTTTCTCAGTCTTAACCAGTGATAAAAGAACAGTGTTCAGCATGTTCTAGTTCACAATCCCTTGCTCTTGCAAACCTGCTGGCTAAAGACAAATGCGGAGCCACAGAAATTTAACTGCAACTAACAGCAGACATCTCTCAAGCAGAAGTTCAGAGGGGTGATTGGCTGAGTCTCCTGTTTTCCTTGATGTTTTATCATCCTGGGTTATGTTTCCCTTAAAGCTTACGGAAAGCATTTGCTGTAACAGATGTGTGTATGTGAATGAGCTTAGTCCAGAGATTTGGAAATGACCACACTGGGGTCTCTTACAGGTAGAGATAACTGAATTGGCATTCTTCTGAATAAGCTCTCCTATTTTTCTAAAATGCTGTGAGTTAGGAATGGTGTGGAGAGAAGATAAGGAGCAAAATAAATGCTGTTTGCCTTAATCTCTGCACTGCAGATGTACACTAAAGCAGGACTATTTTCTAGCAGGTAGGATTGGAGTGTATCTTGCACAAGGAAAAGAAAAAGGAAGGAGAGAGGATTTAATCATTTGAATGTTGCTCCTGAAGAAGAGCTGTACCCTGTTGTATATCCTGCATCCTGGAAAACAGCCTTACCTACTGTGAGTGCCCCAGTCCCTGGCTTGGGTTATTCTTTGAAGCTTTTGTGCCCTCTGGGGCAGCATTTCCCTTGTGCACACCATCATACCCACAGGTGTTCGACATGCTTCCTATGCTGAGTTATCAACATTTTTACCCAAGCTTTGCAATGGAAGTATCACGCCTAAACACATGAGGCTCGCAGCTTGCACCCTGAAAGGGCATTAGCTGGCATCAGTAGTCCCTGGTGCTCAGAGCTGCATATGGCAAATGGAATCTCTGTTCTGGACATGATACATGAGTAGACAAAACAGTCAGTCATATAGCAGAAGAAAGGACATTCTGTACCAAGTTCCCATTCTCTGGATCAGAAGTGGAAGAGTGAAATCCTGGGCATCCTGGCACCAGAAGACCAGGGTGTCCTGACCTCCACTGAGTTTACATTCAGCTGCTATGGTGAAGATGTCTGTGGTAAAGCCAGACTTGGACCCCTGTTTCTATGACCAAGAAACTATTTTTCCTTCCCATCGCAAAGTAAACATGTCTGAGTAGCAGCCACCATAAAACAGCAGGAGCACAAAGCACTGAAAGCTTTGCCAATATTGTCGTTCCAAAATATGTAGAGGAAGCTTTTCTTCATTCTTTATTAAATGTGAAAGCATACACGCTATACTACTGCAGTGCAATGGACTGAAAATAAAATCACAAACATGATCTGGTGTATCACACCCTGTCTAGTGAAAAATGGCCACCACTTCCCTTTGAAATTGTTTGGTAAGTTTTTGTTTTGCTTTTCTTAAAGTAACATAATTTGGACAAAACACAGTTGTGATAATAGGGAGCGTGCTGGGTCTTTCTACATTCCATGGCTGTAATAATGAAGCCATTAAATTACTAGGTCAGAGGCCCCAATTCACAAAGAAATAATACCAGTTTATTATTTCTAATCTTATTAAGTTTGAAAATTGTCTCGAGATGTAACGTCAACCTGTAATGGCTGAAGTATTGATTATATTAACCCAGTGCTCATGGATAATTCAAAGAGCCTGATTTCATCTAATTTCTGTAATTTTTAAAACAGTCCAGCCCAATTTTTTATGGCAAACTAATCCAGAATTATTTCTATAAATAATGAAAATGTATTACAGGATTTGCTAGAAGTAAGCCAATAAAAGATTTTGTGTGATGGCTCTGCAGAGTGGGGTTTTAATCCCTTTCTTCTTTATCTTTCTTGAATCATAAATCTTTTTTTTTTTTTTTTTCCCTCCTTTTTTAATCTCACATTGTCTCTTTTGGAAATATACCCACATATTTCAGAGAAACCCATGGGCTTGCTTTGTTCACCTTTGAGCTGAAATTGATGGGTCCTTTGAAGATTTTACCTAGATAAATATAACAAACAATATTTCTGCTCTGCCAGATTTGAGTCTTCCGCAGTTTTGTACAGTAGCTACACTAGTAAGAAAGATGATGCAAAATTCCAGGAACTCCAATCTCACATGGATCCTGGAGAAAATTCTTTAATTATTTTAATTTGCTCTGGGGTTTTCAATAAATATTTGTAGTGTATGTGTATGCAAAAATGATATACATATACACTTATACTTGCAAGCACACCTGGATGTGGTTCAAGGTCCATTAAGCTCAATGGGAATCTTTCCATTACTTCACCGAGGTTTGGATCAAACCCTAGGGAGGCTGGTTGACTTTAAATATACATTTTCTAAGGTTATTTCTGATCTTCCCCACCAACCTCGCTCTGCACCACTTCTCCAGTTTCCATTCATGAACCCCAGCCTGAGAAAAGCTGTGTTTGGGGATTTTTCTGTGCCTCCTTTTCTGCCTCCATCCCTGTGGCTTTCCTATCAAAGCGCTACATGCATTAAGAAAATTAATGTGACTTAAGTTGCTGAACCAACCTGAAGGCTAGTTCACTCAAAAATATTTCCTATAAGGATATTTATTAGCTCAGAAGACATGTGTGGGCAGAGCATGTTATTTAGTGACCTGTAATGCCCAAATAATGATCACAATAAATCAGTACTCATTACTATGTAAGGGAGGTCTGGATCAAGTGACTCAATAGGTAATGAGGTCTAATTTAGTGACACAGTATTATTTTACGGAGTATTTGGGGGAAGGGGTGGTGGAAGCAGAGGCCGAAAGGGGTCTAATTACATCAGATTTCTCATGATGATGAGCCTCTAACTTTGGCCAGTTGCTTTGGCGGGGTGTTAGAGGTCAGGCTTTTAGTTGTTATTGGCTGCATTTGGCTACATTAAGTGAATAAATATTTAAGGCCTGAACGTCTAACACTGTGTTCAATGGAGCAAGACTGGGGCTAAAATCAATATAATGGGATATACGGAGGGAAGAAAAGAACATTGAGGTAGAAGATTAAAGAATTTAAGTCCTTCCTTGTGAATGGGTGAGGTGTGGATTTGGGGGACCAGGAGTACAGCGCCATGACTTGCAGACAACAAAACCCGGGAGCTCAGAGGGACCAGCACAGCCCAGGCTAAAAGGCCACAGTACGTTCTTTTTCAGCTTTACTTTGTACTGAGACCCCAGCGGCATTTCTCTTGCTTTCCTGCCTCGCACCGCTGGGATGGAACTATTCCCTCTGGCATTGGTGGGCATCCGTCAGTCATTCACAGGAAAAAAAAGATGTGCTGTGGATGACACAGAAAGAGAGGGACCTGAAGGTCCCTCTTTTGATCCCTACCAGCTGTTGACGTAATCTGAACCCACCAAACCCCAGAGGCAGGCTCCTTTATAATGTACATGCTCATCCCAGGAGCAAGCTAGTCTTCATATAAGTGCATCTGCAACAGTGTGTTCTCTCACTGCCTCCGAGTTATTAAGCTATGTCTGGAGCTTAGCTGCATGTCAACTACTAAAATAAGTAGTGGGAATGAAGTGAGCTTGCCGTTACCAAGATCCCTAGGTGAAGTTCTTCAGAGCTGAAACCCCTTAAGAATTAGTTACTCCATCTTCTAGAGCAGCCTTGAGGAATTCCTGTTCTGGGAATTCACAATCTGGAAGTAAAGCTGAACTCTCCCAGGTGGCGAGTCTTTGGCTTTCCAGCATCACATGGCAACCCAGACCCCAGGGGCTAGGCACTGGGCTCAGCCTATCTCCTCAGTATAGCAGTTCAGGAAAAGAATGGTGTATTCTTTAGCAAGGAAGGTCCCACATTGTCATCCACAGAAATGCATACTCCTTCTGGTGGAAAAAAGACTGTGCCAACTCATCTTCAAGCCTCTGCTCATACCTTGCTAAATCTGGATGTTAGGAACTGGTGGGACTCATGGGAGATATCAGTAGAAATGCTGCCTGGAAGATTCAAGTGGAAATGAAACCTTTTTCTACACTCTAATACTCAAAGGAGCAAAGAAAAATTTTCAAAAATTATTCTACATCCCACCTTTCCCTCTTTATTCCCATCTTTCTCTCTCCAGCCAGACAGTTAGGAAGTGGGGAATCACTCAGTAACTTCAATCCCACTCTGCTTCAAGATCAAGCCTCATTAGATGACTTTGAACAGATACAACAGACAACCTCTATTTCAGAAGTGTGGAAAGGGCTGTAAAAAATACAAAAAATGCAAGAGACAAACAAAAGCTCTGAAAGTAGCATGATGTCTGAAAAAATTCAGGAGAGTAAACAGCAAGAGGCATGTAGCAGCAACCGGTGTGTGCAGAACAGTATAATGTTTCTGCATATTTCAGAGCAGCAATGAGCAATTTCTCTAAGCTGGCTGTCATTTTAGATGGGAAGGAGAAGAGACAGAAATGATGCTGTCTGTCCATGAGCTCTCCTACCGCCTGCTGTGGCTATTGAGCAGGTTAACACCTGCAGGTTAACACTCATCCGCTGCATGAGGCAGGCTCCAGCCAACACACTTTTTGAGCCTTTTCCAAGGAACACCACTACAGCTATTTTCAAACCCCCAAAGAAGGGATTGAAACTTAGCAACTGTCTTCTGATTTCCTAGGAAAATGAGATCTACGCAATGGCGCACAATACCAGAGCATCCATGTGTCAGTGCCTTCTCTCTCTCTCTTTCCTTCATGAGTTTAGCAACTGATTTAACTAAATACAACAGAGCAGTGGGGGTCTCAAAGATGTGAAACACTGCAAATTTCATTAGTCAGTCATGTAAAGAAGACAGATCTCCGCAGTTCTCATGCTGTCAGAAATGCTGCCAGTGAGCTCAACCACACAAACTCATAGGTACTAGACATTAGCTAATCCACAAGGAGAATGTTATCATGAATTCCCCAGCTATAACTATAGAAAAGCCTCATAGGTTGTTAGACAGCAAAGACTCCAAACATAAACTACAGAGCCACTGGAAGCCAGATTCCATGGATCTTAGTACTTAGAGTTTTAGTACTCCATTTTCACATCTGTATTCCAAAGGGACTCTGCAAAGCAAATGAAGAAATTGAGAGGTTGAGGCACTGTATATTATCTAGGACTGCGGGTAATATACAGCAGATTTTTATTTTAGCTCCTTTTCTATTCCCTTCCTTGGCCTTTAAGTCCTTCCTCTGCTCCTTTGCAGGTTATCCAAGTACTGATAACTCTCTAAGGTTGCAGGTTATAAGGAGGCCATGTATCTGACAATGCAGTGTTATTTTTGGCTTGTCTCCTTCATGTTTTTGTTTCTGAATGAAAAGGGGATTCTTTGTTCTAGGTGTGGGTACAGGCTGAAGTAAAATACTCGAAGGTCTGGATGTGTCTTTGACATATCCAGTCAGCACAGATTTCTTTCTGTCTGAAGGCCTTTGACACAGCAATCCATTACTTCTTGGTTTAATTCTTTATGCACGGCTTTTCATATTGATTACTTAACATCATTAGTTTTGGTCATTCCATTCAAGAGACAATGGAAAGATCAATTTTAACCATATGAGCTAAAGGAACTTGCTCTTAGAGCATCCAGGGACTGGAATCATTTATCTTCTGCTCTCTGAATCATAAATCTTTTACAAGTGCAGCATTAGATTCATTGTTTGCTACAGCCGCATGTGATGTAGTCAGGGATCATTGTAAAAGTGTCCTACATTGCAGTGTGAGGCTGTACCCATAAAGCATATTAATGTACAGTATTGTCATGGAAATTGTCATGTGCTGCTGCAGAAAGCATGGTTTTCACAAGAGCTGTGCAAATCATCAATTGTTTTTAATTTGGTGGCTGAACTGGAAACAGCAAATTAGTTTATTTTAGACCTATAATGGAAAATATTTCCTTCCTCATCTAATCAAAAATTGTTTCACATCAAAGAAATTTTTTTTCAGGCTTTTTGTAGTAAAAGCAAAGAGAATGTGGGAAGGAGGAGCTAACTTCACAAAGGTATTACAGTGACATTTGCAGAATTGGGCAGAAAATAGGAGGTAGTCCATTTACATGCAATAACTATGCAAATAACCGTGGAGAAGGCTTTCACAAACAGTACAGGATTGTACTGTTCAGGCCCACATCTGCCTATTCAAGACATAGGAAAGAAGATTAAATGCTGAGCTATAGCATTTCTTAATCACATCCATAAAAACTGTATTGGTTTTCAGGATAATTTATACAGATACAAGAGGAAGGTTTTGAGCCATGGCCTCTTATACACTAAGTCCCTGTAGCTGAGGACAGATGCAGGGAGTGGAAAGACAAGATACATCTGAACTTCTGCTCCAGGCCTGTACTAAAGCTTTCCAAGCAAACTTCAAAACAAACCATTTATCATCCTTGTGTAATCAACTAGGAGTGAGTGTCCAAACCCTCATAGATAGTGCAGCAAGACAGGAGTGGGACAAGACATTGCTGAAAAGTTCAAGCCTCAATGACCTGAGTTAATGGAGCTCTTCCATGGCATCATTACTGCGGCTAGGGATTGTCACTGGGAGACGACATGATCAAACCCAATGGTCTAATAAGGGATATTCCTGTGCCACCTACTTCTGACCAAGATCAATAGAGAAGCACAAAAAAAAAAACCAAGAGGAAAGACATTTTTATTGGTTTTGACGTAAGAAATCGTTGTATGGACATCAGTGTACATACATAAGGGCTCTGACCTCTCCAAGGCATCTTGTACAGTTTTCCAGTATCAAAGGATGTGAGTTGGGTTGTTTCAGAGTAGCATACAAATTGGAGCTTTTGGATAGTTTGCCCAACAAACAGATGAGCTGGAATTTCATATTCGGGGGGGGGGGGGGGGGGGTTGGGGCGA
>JBCJKH010054462.1:26263-41099 GCA_039877255.1 Loriculus beryllinus
TAAAATACAGAGCACTTGAAGCATTGTGGAGCCAAAGTATCCTGTGGGTGAAGTTTGAAGGCTGAGGAAAGACAAGAAGAGAAAAAAAACAAGGAAACATTTGTGAAATGGAGAATACATGGTAGGTTAGTGGTGGCTGATTTTGTTTCCAAGGAAGAAAAGAAGAGAGAGTGTTCATCTGAGGGGTTTATGAAAGAATGATTTGCTAAAGAAAGCCTTGTTCATTTTTTTTCACAATCAAAAGAGAGCAGCTACATATGACAGGAATACAAAACATGGATTTTCCTTGCAGATATAAAGAAATTTGATTGTCACAGAAAACATGAGGAAAAGAGGAAAATATTCAAAGTCTATCCCATGATAGTTATATTATCAGATCACAGTTTCTTTGTGCTACGAAAAGCCTCAGTATTTGGTTTTTTTTTTTGTAACTTTTGACATCTATTCTAGCCACTCAGTGAATGGCACTGGCGTGGTTTCTTGGCTCATTGATAGCACCAATGCAGCGAACACTTCCTTTAGCTTTAGAAAAGCGGAAGGTACCACAGCTGGGTTTGCAATCAAAAAAGCAAGTCAAAGAACGACATAAAAGTAAAAGCAAACCCTCCTATGCAGTGGAGGCCTCCAGGTCCTTCCCCCTTGCCTCATCAAAGGTCACCTCCCAGTAACAGCATTTCACTTATGAATTGGTGGGTATGCAGTTTCATTCCATACTACTGTAACTCCTATCACTGGGAACAGAAAACAGACTAATTGCTATTCTAAGAACAATCATGCATTGAAGACCTTATTAAAAGTCCCAGAGTCCTGTTCACAAGCAGTAAGGCTTGATTTGATTAGCTGGTAATTAGAAGCACACTGTTAATTTGAAAGGGATAGCTGTGAGTCACAGTTCCTAGGAGAAATCTGTGATAGATGAGAAAGCATTATTTTTTATTAGACTTCGCTATCAACCCTTGTTCTTGCAAACACTTCTGCACATGCTCTGCTTTAACATGTGTGACTGGTCTCTCATGAGTCACTCCCAACCCCATGAGCAGAAGCCCTCTTCATATGTTTTTTGATTTCTACATATTACGTTAAACATACAAAAATAAGGGCAAGCTTTCCTCATAGTTTGGAGACACTGGGGCTTTACTGGATATATCTCTAGATTAACAGGAGTGCTTTGATTCAAACTTCAGAACTTCAGCAGTTGGTCTAAAACTGATGACATTAAACATTTAGAACCTTTTGTTTCTAAACATGCCATCGTTTCGCATTAGAGTGATGTTCTCTCTCTCCACTCAACGTAGGCTGATATTCAAGACAGGCCAGCTATTCAACATACTGTCTTCTGGGCTGGGAGTTTGCTGTGTGTTCAAATATGGTTTCTTTTTTTATCACAAGCTTCTTGTGAGGATCTATGTATTCTATAAAAAACCATGAAGTGTTGGGGTTTTTTCTGGGCTTAAAAATAATTTTGGTGGAAATTAAAATTCTAAGTTAATCCAGGCCCTTTCTTTTCCCAGTTTTCAAAACGTAGAGTAAAAGTCAAGACTGTGGACTTACACTGATTTCAAGCCAATATACCACAAATTTTGTGGGTTATTCCTGAAAGAATGTTAGAATGGGGGTTTTTTTTCCATAAAAAGTAAAAAAATCTCCCAATGAATAAGACAAGGGAAGCAATCAACAAGAACGACCTCAGGATCAAAGTTCAAATAGGAAAAATGAAATGTTCAGTAGATGGGGAGAAAGAAGTCTCTGATGTAGTGCAAGGTACAAACTCAAGAGCAAAGGAAGAAGAAAAATTAGGGGGATAGTGAGGACTGAGAGGAGAGCAGAATATGAGAAGATGAAGTACTGTGAGAGCTTAACGTACCTGAAACCTGTGGAGTCCTAACAAGGAATTAGCCTTTATTTATGTTATACAATCTTTTTCTTGCTATTTCCAACAGAATAAACATGCTTACTTTGATCACAGAAAGTTAATTAAATGCACCAATTCTTGGTAGCATATTTATGAACCATCACTTACATTAACAACAGCTCCATGTATATACACAGTAACTCACTTGTAAATCACTACTTAGTTATTGTTGCTCCATATTTTGTCATGATTTCATCCTACCTGTTTTGTCTGAAGGGAGAGTGTGTCTGGAACACATCTGAATCTTTGTGATAGCCCTAATTTAGGTGTTACGCACATACATTTTCTGTGGTTTTCTGGGCCACCCATCTATTAAATGTCCTGCCACTTGGCTGTTTTACATGATGTCAGCTTGTGATCTGGCTTTTTTTACCTTGTTACCAAATCCTGACTTCTTAAAACATTAAATAAAATGTTTCTTTCAGGGTTAATTATTTTGGAGTGTGACAGAAACCAGCACCTATAAAGTTTGTTGACATAAAAAGAGTAGATGTGAAAATAAAAATGTATGCATGTCTACACTGAACCCCGGAGCTAATGCATTGAGTTTCAGATCTTGACAGAAACTTGGCCTCCATCAGTCTTGACTCTGTTTAAGTGACAGGATGGCTGGCAGCACTCACCAGTGCTTGCAGGATGTACTAATATTTACAAGCAAAAGAAGGTCTCTGGCTTTGTTGAAATAACACCACTTTCTTAATTTGACTGCTGCTCCATAGTAGACCTTAACAAACAGCTACCAAGGGAGGAGGTAAAGGACTGAGCTTTCATCAAATGCTAATGTTTACTTTAAACCAAAAAAGTCACAATTATATTAAACAGATTTCTGAGGGCAAACTATAAATAATGATATCATTCTTCTGGAATATCATGCTCAGGATGACAATGTAAACGCTATGGAGTTCCAAAAGCAAAGTGCAAAAAGGAAAAAAAAAAGCATATTGGACAAGCTTTCTTCACATAAACAATCAAAAAATGTTTGCAAGTTGCTTGTCTGGTACTGAGGTGTACAATGCGTGTTTTGTATGTGTATGAGGGGAGAGGTGGAAATGTATCTGGCATTTCCTTTTGACTAGTTGTTAAGGCAAGGGCAATTGCAAAGTTTAAATTAGTTTTCAACTTTGGATCCAAAGTCACCTGAAGCTTCAGAGCAATTTAACCTCACACTTCCATTTCTGCTTAATTTTTGAAAGAAGCAGGTAAAATATACAGGATTAATGTAATTGTTTTACACTGATAACATTTCCATCCATCTGAAACGATGGCAGTATTGCTTGGTGGAATGCTGTGGGATTTAGTCTGATATACTACTATCTGTCTTTCTATATACCTCTCTACTGAATAGGTTAGTAATATATACAGTGAATGTAAATTACACATTGCTGTATATAAAAGCTATAATTTATCAAACAAATTTTTATGACCTCCATCAATGAAGTAGTTAGCAATTTTAAAAGCAATTGCTCTCAACACATTCCTGTACAGTAAAGAAATAAAAAGAAGGGAAGCAAAGACTGTGAAGAATCTGTGTGGGTTTGCCCAAGCTCACAGAGTGAAACAGCAACATGGTCAGATATATCTAGACTATAGGCAAATACATGAACTACTCCAAAGAATATCTGGGTGAAAACCAGCTCTGTAGAAATAAAAATACATTGCTTCTGATGTTAATGGGCCAGCTTAATTTTGTGAACCCCCCATGCACACATAGGGCCATTGAAGTCACAGGAACTCTCTCCACTGAAACCAGCATGAATTTGGCTTTTTGTATCCAAAGGGCAATTTTACACTGAGAACATTTGATTTTCATACACATAAAGATTGAAAAAAATCAGTGAAAGGGTACTTTTGCATTGATACATACCAACAGAAAGTAAGAGTTGGATAACAAACCAACAAAACCCCTACTCAGTGTCTGCAACGTTCCACCACTTCTCTGCGTTAACTGGAAACGTGTACTGTTAAATAAAATAATCAAATAAGTCTTCAGCTGCCGTTTATAGCAAAATAGCTAAAAAGACCTTTTGCTTTTCTGTGCGGGGAAATCAGACAGAGGAAGCGGCACAGCCCAGGCAAGGGAAGCGGGTGGTGCTATACTGTAGGGCACTGCCACAAACAGCCCCAGTGAGGATCCCAGGAGAAGTGTAATGTCAATGGGTACCTTGTCTTCCACATTTCCAGTCACAGCCAGGCAGCTAGGCTCTTCTCAGCTATGTGTAGCCAAAAGTTTTCATCTTTTATCCCAGTGCTCAGGTCTTAACGCTTTCTCTGCTGGGAAAAAAGGATCTTAAAATGGAAAGGATGTGATCTCAAGTGTTGAGGTATTCAGCCAAACATGGTAAAATACACAGCCTGAGGAATGAAATAATGAATCTATCACTGATACTGGGATGAGATTCACATGTTGTTAGTCTCACTGGGTGTTGCCAATGATGAGTTACAGAAGTTTCATTCTCCAGGCAGATGTAATTTTAGATTCCAACTCTTCAATGCCATGTAATATTTGAGTACAACATTTGGCATGCATGCTTAGCCCTAACTATGTTTATTTCCTTGTTAACTTCAGCAGTTTCCAGACACTGTAATTCTCATTTTCATCTCACCTTTTTTCTATTTTCTCCTCATAATTGGTAGTAGCTGCAATGCAAAATGCCATGAAATCATGAAATCTGTTAAACCTTTGGAAAATCACCCTCACATTAGTCTTGGACATTCTGTTGTATGATCATTTTAAAAGACTAGTTGTTGGTAGGCAGAGGAGAGAGTGCTGGAATTAGCAACACCTAAACAAGTAAATATGACACATATGTTGCACATAAGGACAAAGATATGACCATACAAAAATGCCACCTTGCATGTCAGCTGAACCAGATCATCAGGGCCTTTGGAAAGCAGATCGTTTTCAAGCAGTTATGCCTAAATTTAGATGTTTAAGTCTCTCAACTTTGACACTGTGAATCAGGGCAATAAGAAGAGTATGTCCTTCACAGAGGTTTGTGGTGCATTCGGTGTTAAGACCTTGACCACCACTTTGGATGACCTCTTGAATGCATTGTCACTCTTGCATCTCCCTAACACAGAACAGCATTTTTATTTTGGAAATTACTTTAATTCCTTCCCTTTCCCCTGAATGGAAATGAAAGTCCTGAGTGGCAGTCAGAGATAGCAACTTCCAGTGAATATGAAAGACCTTGTGACGCTGACAGCTCTGCAAAAGTAACAACATATTTGAGTTTTCTTTGTATTTTCCTGCTGGCATTTTCAAGCAGATTTGTTTTATCTTTCATTTTATTTGGGATCACCATAGTGAGGTTTTGCTGTTTTCCAGGAGAGTCTTGGCAGAAACTCTCATGGCATGAACTTAAAAGGAGCTTTAGCACCTGGTCTTTCAGCAGTCTTTTTCTCTGTACTTCCAGTTCTTCCCATCGTTGGATTACAGCAGCTGTAGCTGTGAAAAAGACTCACTTTTCCCTTCTGCTTTTTGTAATATAATTTCAAGCCAAATCATGCGACACTGTGAAGCATCTACAGCTCCTATGGATTCCTGTGTAGAAATACATTCCTGGTATATCTTGACATGTCAGAGTTAATTTTGGCATCTTGGATCAGGATCAGGAATTAATATTCAGTGTGCTACTAGCCTTACACATCCTTGGAACCAAAAAGGCTCTTCATGTTTGTACGGCTTTTTTCTAAGTTTTGATTAAGAGAGCTATTAGGAAGCTAAAAACTAATTCAAACGGACCCACACAGTCAATGATTTTGATGCTTGGTGAAACAGAAATTGTGCGAATATAAACCATAACCAGCAAATCATGTGCACTCTGACAGCACTGCCTTCCAGAGCAAAACATACCAGTAAAAGAAGAATGCCTCAGTCAAACTCCAGGACTTAATATTCTGGTGCTCTGTGTAAAATGTGGCTCTTCCTCATGCCTTTTCACTAGCTACAGTTATGAAAGTGCAATCTCAGTTAAGCCCATTATTACTAACTGTTAAAAAGCTGGCATGGTTCCTTCAGGGCTACCCTGAGAGCACAGCTGTTTCCATTCCCTGGATTGTTTCACTGTACTTTAGGGCATAAAGCTACAGCACCTTTCAGCCCTAGGCACCTCATACATGCCACGAGTGCTGCTGTGTCTACATAGAAATGACACTGTGGTTACCGCAGGACAGTGCAAAGAGCTATCAGCACATATTGTCAGATCAAGACTTGAAGTACCCCCATGTAACTTGGAATCTCAACAAGCATTTGATAAAGAGTGTAAGTCTTAGTCTTAAATAATTGTTTTAAGTAACCTTTTAAACCTTTCTTAAGTCTATATTGCAACCAAGAGGTGTTTTTATATATGCTCCTTCTAACCTGACATTTACCTCACAAAAAGAAAAAAGCAAGGACTGCCCTCCTGCTTTTCGTCCTCAGCAAAGACCAATTGTTACCTTTTCTTTTAATCCTCATACATTTGACTTCCAGTCAGGAAGGAAAAACTATTACAAAATTTCTTAAAGAAAAACTATTACAAAATTCCTTAAGGAAAAAGACATAGAACACCATTTTAGATTTTATTGTTGTTAAACTTTTCTTGCCCAAAACTGAAATATTTGAGTGTTCACACAGCTCTGTCTGATGATCTTTGCTGGATAGATAGACCTCTGTTTATAGAGACATTGCTTAAATGGCTCAAACATTGAAATGAAAATCTATTCATTATTTTTAGTGATCAAAATACATCATTCTGCATTCTAATAGAACATTGAATGTCTGCTAGAATATTGGTTATAGTAGTAATTCCTCTTGTAGGATCTGACAATCCAAACTTGTTATCACAAATGTCCTGAAGTTAAGGTTAATGCACTGAAGAGTTTTGCAACAACCCTTCCTAAATGTGGCCAAGCTTGTGCTTTCTCATGTTTTGCAGGGAATCAATTCAGAAAGTTTGGAGCCACCACAGAGAAAATTCTTCCCTCAGCAACCAGACTCTGCAAACCTGGAGATGTCAGATTCAGTGAGCACATGTTGCTGAGTGGGTTCTCCTTTGCTTTGCTGTAAGGAGTCCCGTCTGCCTTGTCTTAAAGCTGACAGGAGGGTTTCTGTGTCTTTTCATAGGACAGATTCATTACAGGATTGAGAATTTCATGAAAAGTTAGGCTTCAGCAGAAAGAACATTAATTTCAGTTTGACAGGGAATGTAACAAGACACCAGAATGAACCTTGTGTTTTTAAGACAAATTAAGAAATACAAAATTGTGTTCAAATGAGTCCTCTCATTAAGAAGTAAATCCATTAGGTAGCATCAACTTTAGCATTTTTAAAGCAGCAGGTTTACCTTCCAGACAGAATGGCTGTCCTAAAGATCGCTGTTTGTTCAAGACATCAGATGTTGCTTTGGGAAGAGTCAGGGTGGTTGTAAAAAGGGACTATTTCTCCAAATCATAAGTCCTATTCTGTTGTAAAGCTGAAAAGAATATAAAAAAGAAAAAAAATAAAAAAAAAGAGATAAAGAGATCAGAAAGAAAGACCTTGCCAAGGCACCTTTGATACTCTCCTCATTAGACGCATGGTAAAGGTATTTCCTAAATTTCCTTAGCAAAACTGTTTCTTTTTCATCTACCACTAACCATAGCAGTTGTATGCAAAATCACCATTAAAACAAAAGTCTTACAAATGTTTGGAGAGGATGGTTGGGTTTTTTTCCTTTATTCCAACTCATTCTTGCAGTCAGAAGAGTTCTTAGCAGACAGGTCATTTGCAATTGCATCCTCTCCCTCACTGCAGATCCACCTTTGGGGCATACTTTGCAGATCAGGATTTGCAGCCTGCATCAAATACCTATGCAGGATTGCAATTTAGTGTGGAAAAAAACTACTGTGGAAATGTGTCAGCTATCTTCAAGAAGCTTGCTTACCACAGAGCCCTTTGATTTTCAGGTTAAATACTGCTAACAAATGTTAATGAAACAGGAAAAGAAGTGCTTACTGGCATATTTGTGTCACCAGTCAGCACTTGATATTACCATCTCACCAGCAACTGCTTTGTTACTATAAAGGAAGAGTTTCTACAGTGTCCTAGCACAAGAGTAAATGGCCACTGCACAGATTACGATACACTGTTCCAGGTGGGAGACTGGTTAATTTAATAGCAGGCATCTGGAGGAAACCTAAGGAACAGAGATGTTAATTATTGCTAAACTTAATAGCACAAACTGAGGTGAAAACAATTGCAGTCATTCAAATTCAGCAGTAATTAGTTTAGTCCAGGAATAGGATATTATATGAAAGAGTCTCTTTCAATGGCATGAAAGTTATGCCAATAAATGTGAAGCTGTGGCCATAGCAATGAAAAGAAAGCAAAAACACCAGACACCAACACTGCCTGTGGATGGTTGGCAGGGATCATTTACTGACCAGCACACATCTTGTTCTAGGACTGGAGATTATCAATGGCCCTGCTCATGCTTCCTATACAGTAACATTCTGCTAAAATATTCAAGGGAAGACAATAAACTGGATACAGGTCAAACTGTGCTTGTTAAAAGACTCTTGTTAGAAGACTCTTTTCACCTTTGTTCTGTGCACTTAACTGTGAGATGCTGAAGTATTTGATATCAAAAGTGAGGAGTACAAACTTCACCTGGCCTCCTTAAATGCTTTCTTCATCTCCTCTTGCTTCAATTTATGGTGTCTGAAATAGTTATTTTGCCAGCAGTCAAGTTCAGCCAAAGCAAGGATGAATCTGAATACTTCTTTCAGCTGCCTAATCAGCACTCTGCTGTTTCTCCAGCTTCCAGCTTCCATTTCAGCTTATCTTCAACTTGCTTTGGATGCATAATGAGAGGACAGTCTATCTCTGCAGTCGTGAGTATTTTGGGGAGCAGACAAATGCTTCCTGGGTCTTTGTACAGTACTGATCACCCAAGGAGCCCATGCTGGTTGGATGCACTGGTTTTTATCCATTGCAAAAAAAACCCACAATACTATACAAATACCCCTAAGTAAACACCCTAGAGTACTGACAAGGATTGGTACCTCCTCTTCTCTATGTGTGTCTTAGCTCTCTCTGTCACTGTCTTCACTGCCAGTTCAAGACAGAGGAAATCCAAGAGCTTGGACCTCAGGAAACCCAGTCTGCTCCAGTTCTTCTCAGTGGGCCTTGTGAGAGACTTTATCCTCCAACGTCAAGTAGTAGCTTTCTCGAGGCAGTAAAATGCACTATCCCCTTTGCTCACCAGGAAACATAATGGGTATGTGGAGAGGAAACTCCTACATCAGAAAACCTGCCAAGACAAAACTTGCCCATCACTTTTCAACAGGAGTGAGAGGATCTGAGAGACTGAGAGCCTCATCAGTTTCTATCCTAGCACAGCCTCCAGGCTGGACTTTGCTTTGCCTTCACAACCAGAATATTTATTTGAGGAAACAGGAAAAGGATTTAGGCCACATAGTAAAATTCATGGGTTTGCCTAGAAGTAAAAAACTGTTGCTGTGCTTTTGGTGATTCAGCTGGCATGGTACGTGCCATTAAATCACAGGGGAACAAATCGAGAAGCAACTTCTTCCCTGACATTATTGGAAAGCTGAACTTCACACTGCCCCACTGCAGCTCCTCTGCTCCCATCACCTGCTGGATGAACTGGAGGCAGTTACCTGCACCCCATGTTTCCACCAACCCCATCTCTTGAGATGCAGTTATAGAGCATCATCTGCTGAGATAAGATGTGTGCTCAGAGTTTGAGGGCTGCCCACAGAAAGAGATAAAAACTCACAGTATTTTCCTCCCACAAAGGGCAAAAAAGAGGCCAGTCTGAATTTGGCAAGTAATAACTTTTGAAGCTAAATAAAGCCGTCATAGCTGCACTGCCTGAAAGCCATGGGAACTGCAGCACTGTGACCCACCTAGTAAATATACAAGCTGTCAGAGTCAATGAACGGTAAGATGCGAGTGAACTATCTGCAGGCTGATGAACCAAACTTTTTAATGCATGACTAATAGGATGTGAAAACTAGTTTATTCCTACTGCCTTCCCATGCTATTGGCTCTGTCAAAGAAAACACATGAAATGTTGCCACCATAAATCTTGACAAATTCACAGGATATTCTACTCATAACCTGACCAAATGAAGCTTAGAAAAATACTGCTACCAAAGCTCATGCTGGAATGAGACTCCATGCTGTCATGAATGGAAACATCACAAATATTGGGTTTGAGACAACTAGAGATCAATAAGTATAAAACAGCAGATCATAATCTAAGTATACTATGCTTAGTCTCTTCATACCAATACAGCATTAACATATTTTTGTCCTTTTTGTTAACAGTGAAACATCCTTTCCCCTGTGGCTGGGTGTCTTAATTTATGGATGATGCATTCTTTGCTAGGCTGCCTTCTGATGGTTCATTTTAGCTCCAAGACCCTGAAAAAGTTTTACTCCCAACTCTCATACAAGTTTCAAGGTTAGAAGGGTTTTTTTGTTACTGAAAGCCTGAATCTGTTTCTAGCATGAGTTCCATTGTAAATATTTATGCAAGAAGAATGTAAAGCATATTGGACAATTTTTAATTCCAAGGCATTTCTGTTTGTAATTGAGTATCAGTGATGTACACCCAATTGAGGGCACATAAAGTCCTTGATAAGAGTAAACATTACTTAGCAAGAACTAAAAACGTTGTGTTATCAGCGTTGTTCCCAGATCAGAGTCGAAAGCGCAGCACTGCACCAGGTACTAAGAAGGACTAAAAATGACTGCTACTGCTGAACCCAGGACATGAACCACTGAAGAATTTTGCAAGAGGGAACATTCTGGTTTGCTATCTATTGGTATCTGTAAAGCCTATTATCAACGGAATCTACTGATTCCTCCTGTAAGACCCCATTTTCAATGGCTTAAATCCTCAATAAACTATAACCAATTAAGCTGAAATTCTCTGTGCTAGGTTGACATTCAGATTGTGTTTATGCATAAGTTTTATCCACAACACTTCAGCCACCTTGGAAATACATCCATTTAAAAAAGCTTATGCCAGAGCATTAAAAACCTCCAAAAATCCTTTCCATTAAGAAGCTATTGTCCACCTAACTTTGGAGCAGGAGACTTAAGTACATCAGGTCTGTCCTTCTCCTGAGGATGTGCTTTCTGAATGTCCTGAGAAAATTTCTGCAAATTTGGTATATTGTGAGACTTTAAATCATTGCCAATCACATCTGCTTGGGAGAGCGCTGGTGATAAGTGGCAAAAACTACAAAAGGAGTATGTCCTTGCTATGCCTGACGCATCTTTCCATTTCCTGGGATGCCCCTTCCAGAGCCAGCTGGGAAGTGTGACCAGAGGTGGGCTGGTCCCATTAAGTGCTGGGGCTGGCAGAGGTGGAGCCAGGGCCATGGCAGGCACTGAACTTGGCACAGAAACCTCAAAAGCAGGGAGCAAGGGACCAGAAGAGATGAATTAAGCAGGGAGCAGCAGGTCAGAGAGACCCAGAGAGGAGAGCCAGTGCATCAGATCAGGAGGTGAACAGGGCCAGCTCCTGCTGGAGCTGAATTGGATGGCAGGAGTCCTCCGCCTCTGCATTCCTCTGCTGTCAGCAAATACCTGTGAAAGCCATTAGCAAAGTGCACTTTTTCAGGCACTTCCCAACTTTAGAGTGATTGAATTTGCAACTTTATTATTCTTTCAGTATAGCTATGATGCATAACACATGCTGACATAGTATGTACACATGCAACATACAGATGTGCATACATACATTTTATATTTGAAATGCTACAAAAGCAAAAAAAGCAGGAGTAGCTTTCTGAACTATTTACTTACGTGCCTCTGATCACATGGACATTCTGGTCAGACCAGAACTTATAAAAATGTAAGAACAAATAAAATGGTATTATTTCTTATCCATACAAAGATGTCACATTTTTGAACATCATGGTGCAATTATATGACTCCTACTTGGTTGACAGCTAGTCAATCTCCCAGTGACACGGATCTCAGAAGAAGGCTTTTATGGCCCATCAGCTCCAAGAACAAATTGTGGAATACGAAAGAACCTTGGCTCTGCAGCCCAGGCTTCAGTATTTCCAAAGCCTGAGGGATGCATGGGATTAATTTCAAAATAAAGGCAGTGGATCAGTAGGTCCAGTCATTCACAGGAAAACAAGAAACACAATATATTTAAGAAGCAAACATATGGCTGAGCCCAACCAACCCCCCAAAAACAATAGTTATCTGCTTAACTCAAAAGATATGCTTTTACCAGCTAGCATGCAAAGGACAATTTAAAAGGACCCAAATTTAGATTTTCCTCAAAAATAGGTTTATAGAAAGCAAAGATCAACAGAAAAACTTTAGAATTTCATTTTGAATTTAAATTGAAATCCATATTTAATTTAAATTTTTTGAACCAGAAAGCAGGGTAAACAATGAATGGGAAGTGGAAGGACCAGTCGAGTACCTGTAACGAAGCTAACAACACAGTAAAACAGCAACATGCTTGGCGTTGAGGTGCAGATAAAAATAATCCCAAAAGAAAATGTGTATATGTAAATTTTAATGTCATCAGACCCTTTTAATAACTACAGAGATGAAATAATCACAATGTGCAACTCTTAATATTTGCCAGGTAAGTCTTGATCCAAAGACATTTTTTAACCTGGACAAGCCCCAAGGGTGCTTTCTTCCAGGGCAATGGAAAGGGGCAATTTGTGTGTACATGGATGGTCAGTCTGGAAACATCTGACTGCCCACTGAAACCAGGCAAAACCCTGAAGGGATGGGAATTGGGACCAACTAACCAGGCTTCCTTGGTGGCTGCAGTGATGGTGGAGCAGATACTGATAAGTAGTGTTCTGATGCTGGGCAAGGATTGGTGAGTTGGTCCCTGGAGCACCACATCCCCACTTCACAGGAATTCCAGCCAGTTCCTGGAGGTGGTAAGCAGTGGTGCCTAGAAATGAATAATGCCTGCAATGAGTTTAAGGCTTCTCAGGTTTTTAATTCAACATCACAGCTAATAGAGTTAGCTTGATTTTTCATCTTCAGTTCAAGTACAGTTTGTGACAGAGAAATATTTTGCTGAACGATTTCTGGAGTGTGAGCTGCATTGATTAATCATTCCTAGTCCTAACTTAGCACTTTTTTTCCCTGATCAGACAGATGAGTTCAATTCACATTGCAAGGAAGGGTAATTGTGAGCCTTTTCAGAGAAAGCCACCCACTAAAACAGAGTTCCAATAAACAGGATTATAGCGTTTTAGAGCATTTTAAATCTTTCTTTTGGGGTCTCATAACACTTCCCTTCAACAACATACCTAAAAATATTAAAGCCACTATAAAATTTATTAGCTGGGAACAGAGTATAAATGTATTCCTTCTCTTACTGTGCATGACCCTGCTACTCCTGTGCTTGTTAATAAACAGTGTCCGATCCCATATAAAATGTGCTTGATACATTATTGCATTGTTGATTGCAATTTTTGTCAGCACCTTTGTGACTGGCATGGCATAATCACTTGTGTGTCTGGTTCCTAGCTAAGCAGAATGTAGTCAGATCTGTATATGTTTGATTTAATTGCCTCTGTGCCTGGGTCCTGTTAAATAGCTTGAGGAAACCTGATCTGTAGATGTCTCGTCCCCTATAAAATCCATCACTTCCGATGCAAATGGTTGAGCATGTGAACTTAATTCACTTTCCATTAGTTATGCTGGGAGTTAAATGTGGTTGGTAGAAAACAAATGCCAAAAGAATATAAATGCAACCAGAACAAATTCTATTTAAAGTTTCAGTGCGTATCCATGAGAAATCTTTATATCGTTCACAAAGGGGCAATTAATAACTCCAATAGAAAACCTTATTTTTAGAAATACCAAAACAAGTAACCTTTGGTTAAAAGCTGCAAATAAATGGCAGCCCTTCTATATGTTTTATTTGATTCAATCAGTTGCTGAATCTTCATTTAGAAATGTCTAGGACAGGAAATAGCAATCAAGTCACACCTCATTACTGCCTAACGGGGTCATAGTCCACCACTGCTCTAGAAGCAGGTGTAGAGGGAACACTTCAAGTACTCAAGAGGATGTTGTGTAAAATAGTTTAAGTCTAACAAACCAGCCTAAGCCAATATAGAGTAATTTTTGCCAGCTTCTAAAAACAATCCCGGGTAAAAATAGAAGATTCTGAAGAATTGCAAGAATGTCTTTAAGAATGACCTATAGCTTTGTAACTGCTATATTATTTTGCATCTATGGAAAAATAAGTGTCTGAAGCTTATACAAAGATTCTTACAGAGAGCAAAGGAAGAAAGCAATTGTCTAAGACCTTGGAAATGAAACCTATAACATCCTGGTTATTGCCTCCTAAACTACCATAATAAGGGAAGACAGGGAGACATTTGTTTATCATAAATACTTTTGTCCCTAAACTTGCACACCACTGGTTTCTCCACCACTGTAGAGGACCATAGTCTGAATTAGCCCCTTAGAAATATATATATATGTCTTATATAAATCTTAGAATAGTAGAACCATAGAATAATTAGGGTTGGAAACGACCTTGAGGTTATCTAGTTCCAACCCCGAGTCCAGAGTAGTGAGCTTGTTGCACACTCTTCTCAGTACCCTGAGTATCTCAAACTCAATCATCTTATGATCGCTACAACCAAGGCTGCCCTGGAGCATCACATTTCCAACCAGCCCTTCCCTGTTGGTGAGCACAAGGTCAAGCACGGCACCTCTCCTTGTCCGCTTCTCTACTCCTTGCAGAAGGAAGTTGTCTTCTACACAATCGAGGGACCTCCTGGATCGCTCGTGCCTTGCCGTACCGTCGCTCCAGCAGATATCAGGGTGGTTGAAGTCCCCCAGGAGAACAAGGGCCTGCGAGTGTGAGGCTTTTCCTATCTCTGTGTAGAGTGCTTCATCCACAGAGTCCTCTTGATCAG
>JBCJKH010054464.1:0-36223 GCA_039877255.1 Loriculus beryllinus
TCCGACCAACCCCATTCACCTTCGCCCATTCTGGGGCGCAGCTCCCCATCACTGGGCACTGAGCCCTCCTTCCCCCTGGCATTACAGCTCCCAGTTTGGGGAAGCACAGAGGTGATGGCAGATGGAGGGGTCTCCATCAACCACAGAGGGGGATTTTGGCCATGCCAAAACGCTGGCTCCTGCATCCCAGGGGCCTGGGGGGGGGGGGGAGAGAGGGGGGGTGTCTCTGTGCAGGCAGCGCTGATCAAAGCACCGAGCACAGCCCGGGGCTGGGGGGAGGCAGGCGGCGGGAGATGAAACGGAGCAAAAGTTCCCTGGGTTCGGACGCGGGAGTTGGAAAGGATTCGACGGCAGCTTGGAAAAGGAGGAGGAGAGAGCCGGGAGCAGCAGCGTTCAACAGAAAGGAATGTCCTGATGGGACGGCAGCCTGAACGCTGGCCAGGACACCCCCCCCTTCCCGAGGCTGTTTAAAAGCCCCGGACCTCTCCAAGCCCTTTAATTGGTGCTTTAAAAAACTTCCTTGTTCCTTGACGCGGCGAGGTTTGCGTTTCATGCCCAAAATGACTCAATTCCCCCCTTCCCCCCCCCCCCCATGAAAAGAAAAATCCCCTTTGAAAGGTTTGCTCTAAGCCAGCTCCTTCCCCTCCCCACCAGCCCCAGTAGCCCCCAGCCCTCACCCCACCAGCCTCTTGTGTGTATTCTTGTTCTCCCCTAATAATCCACATCCCAGCTGCCTCCCTCTGCTTTCACCCTCCTCCTCCCTGCCTCTCTCGCTCCCTCTTTCTCTCTCCTCCCCCCTTCCTCCCCCTTTCCATAACTCAAAAGCTTGTCAGGCTGGTTCCAGACTGCTGGCGCCAGGCTTCACTCCAGGAAAAAAATAAAGCAAAAGAGAAAGGCATGCAAGGCAAAACAGCCCCGCCACATGAACACACATCAAACCAGCCCTTTATCTCCCCGGAATGCTCTCCCCGCTGCAGAGCTCCCTACCCCAGCCCAACAGCCATGATCTCCCCATCCCTGTCACCCCAATGCAGCCCCGCCAGGCTGCGAGCGTGCCCGCCCCAGCACAGGAAAGCGAAGGAGCAAATACAAGATGTATTATTTATCAGTGTTATCAATTATTTAGAGCCCCGGTGCGGGGAAGGGGTGGAGAGAGGAGGCCGTGGCAGAGGCAGCTTTTACCCCAGGAATCAGGCGAGGGGTTTGTGCCTGCATCCACCTCCCTGCTGCCCCTGGCTTCTGCCTGCCAGCTGGGAGGTGATGGGGGGCCTGCAGCATCATTCGCTGCATCCCACCACACTGGTGTGGGGTTGTTCTTTACCCTGAGCCTTCCTGCCTTTAACAGAGCCGGGTGGAAGCCATGAGCCCTGAGACCCACCTCCAGGAGCATCCCCAGTCCTGGAGGCATCGGATCCAGTGTCCTCCACCACATCTCACTGAGGGTCAGGGCTCTGACACGTGGGGACCCAGCACTCTGGCTCCTCACCTATGGAACCAGGGATCCCCCAGTAATGCACATTTTAGCATCAATATCCACTTTCCCAGGCACTCCCAACAATGGTCTCCTGGTTTGCTGGTGCATGTCTCCATGCCACC
The DNA here is from genome assembly GCA_039877255.1 of Loriculus beryllinus. Classification (NCBI taxonomy): domain Eukaryota; kingdom Metazoa; phylum Chordata; class Aves; order Psittaciformes; family Psittacidae; genus Loriculus; species Loriculus beryllinus. Next base: position 1,597 of record JBCJKH010054464.1, read on the forward strand.
TCTACCACAGCCTTGAGGATGCACCACACTGCTCATCACCACCTTCAAACAGCAACAGTGGCCTACAGGGCTCTGGAGACCTGAGTCACTCTCACATCCAGCCAACCACTATGGAGCTGCATCAGCACAGGACAGGAGGCAGACATCCATAGCTCTCCATCTCGTGGAGCTTTCAGGTCAGTCCTGACCCCAAAAGATCAAACCCAACATTCCAAACCCAGCCTAGGCAGCAGGATGAAGATCACACCACACTACCCAGTCCCTTCTGGCTCTGTTTTCTCTTGGATTTGGGAGCAAACACCATGCCACCATCATTTTGATGCTGCTGGCAAAAGGTCCTGGTCACCAGGGATGTGGCACCTCACCGCACTGTACCCATGGGCACGGGTTTGTCCTGGGGCCACTGCCGCAAGCACACAGATGGCTACCACAGCCTCCCCTGTCAGCTCGCGCTGAGGAGCTGCAGTGGGAACGTGTGATGAGGTGGGTGTGCTAAGAAGATTCTTTTTTGGCAGACTTGGAGATGACTTTATTGCTCACAAGTTCTCGAGTCATGGCTGAGTAACACGCTCATCACATGGCGGAAACAAAAAATAGCCCTTACCCCAGCACTAAACCATGGACAAAGGGGGTTTGCTTTGCTCCCCTTCCCCGCTCTGGCTGTATGTGGTTGGGGGTTTGCAGGCAGCAAACCTGCCTATGAGTTGATATTTAGTTTGAGCAAAGAGATGGGCAGCAGCTCCCACCATGCACACAAGCACCAGACCCATCCCAACACCTCCCTTTGCGATCAATGGATTCTGTACCTGAAGCAGAGCAGCAGCATCCACTCCCATGGGATCTCTGGGAAACAGCTTTAATTTGAGTGGCTGAATTTGGCCCTCTGCTTTCACACAGTGCAACCTCAGCCTGCCCTGGCCTCAAGTGTTTTCTTCTAAGGACCAAGAGTTGTGCCCTGGGGCACCATGTCCCCAGCCAAGCAGTGTGAAAGCTGCTGCCGGGGCTGGGTCAGGCGAGACCCTCAGGTACTACCAAGGATGAGTTTCTACAATGCAGTCGGTGGTTTGGATGCCAAGAGGGTGCAGAGAGCGGTGTTATCTAAGGACAGAAGTGTCCCCACCTCCTGTGCCTTCCGCTCTGAGAAACCAGCGGGTGCTTTTGAAAAGCAACCGATGGATTCCTAACCTGGAAGGAAAACCACTGTCCTCTGCTCCAGCCACATCAATGGTGGCTGATCAAATCCCTGCAGCAACTCAGAGCAATCAAAAAGCATTAACAACGTCTTAAAGCTGTGGGTGCAAAGAAAGCGCTCTCCCCTTTCCCAGGTAGGGAAATGAAGGTGATGAAGGAGAAAGTGACTTCCCCAAGGTCACCTGGGGAATGTTGCTGGAAAGCTGGGAGCAGACCTCAGGTCCAGAAGAGAGACCCAGACACCAGAGGCTTGTGCCGCCTGCCTCCCAGGTTCTCACATCCACCCTGACCTACACATGGGTCAGCCACAGCCCCACAGACCCCTCAGAGCCCTGATGATTTTGGAACATCCCTCCACTGGAGAGAGGAGAAGGTTGGGAGCATGAACCCCTCCAGATGTTGCCTTTTGGGTGCCAACAGCTCCACAAGCCCCTCTCCAGCCCTGAGAGATCTCATCCAGGATGGAAAAACCTTTCTCTTGAGTAAAGGAAGAGTAGGAGCAGCTCTCTGCCTTTCACTGTCCCAGTTCTCCCATAGAAAAGGCTAAGGACAGATGATAGCTAGTTGGAAGGGGGAAACAACTGAAATTATGAATCCCATTTCATGCTAATGGGTTCAAAAGGGATGTTTTTGTAAATTTTTTACTACATTTACCTTGTTTCCATTTTGAAAAACAACATTCCAGAAACATCAGCCCTTACAGTTGCTGTTCCTCCTCCTGAAAGAGCAGATACTGGAGAGGAGAGCAGGGTGGCTTAGTGAAGGAAGAAACTCCACTGAAGATTGAGGGAGGAAGAGCAGAAGGCCAGGAGGAACCCTTCATTTGGAAATGTCACAGGCAGCTTCAGGAAGATGAGAGAAATCCCATTATGTGGAGAACGCTGCACAAAACTTTGTGCGTTTTAAAGGCTTTGTGTGTTTTTTCAAGCTAAAAATAAACCCCCACATGCAGAAAAGGCAGGCAGCTGTCCCTGGGCAAAGCAAAGGGTGCTCGGAGGGACAGCAGCCACCCCAGGACAGCTTGTGCTGCTCCTCAACAGGTGGCTCTGAGCATGGAAGGACTCGGAAGGACAGGATCTGCCCTGTGCTGCCTTTAAACAAGCCCAGGGAGCCGGGGTGGCCTCGCACAGCAGCAGATCTGCAGCGAGTCAGAGCTGGCCATTACCAGATTGAGGCTGTTCCCTTGCATCCAGATCCTGGAAATGGGGAACGTGGATGCCCAAGAGCATCCCATGTGGATGCTCGGTGGCTTCTGGCCAAGCTCCAGAGCTTCCCCACTGGGTGCATTTGTTGCACTCCCTCCGGGAGCCCCACTCTGCTGGGGATAGCCCCGAACCTGGTCCATTCCTCCAGCCCATCCTGGGGGAAAAGCAGGAAGCGGCAGTGCCGCTGGGGCCGAGCACACGCGTGCTGCAGCCGGTCCCAGCTGTATCCTTTTCCCATTTCCCTTCCATGCGTGCAGCCGGGCTCCCCTCCCTGCTAAGGTCAGCTCCGGCTATTCTCTCCTCTGTTTCCCCTGCTCCTGCCATGCACTTCCCGTCTCCCTTTGATATTTCACCTTCACTACGTCATTCCCGTGAGCCATTTGTGGGCTTGGGTTCACGTGGACGTGCTGTTCCCTGCTGTTAGAGCCAAGCCAGGGCCAAGCTTTGCTGTCGGGGACCACTTGTGGCAGGGAGCACATGGAACAGCCCGGCTCACACACATAAGCGTTCAGCTGAACAAGTCTGAGCCCCAAAGCTGAGCTTGCACCAACAGCCTCGAGTAGCACAAGATGGGGGAAAAGCCATGGAAAACAATGAGGAGCTGGAGAAAACAAAGGCTGGGTGAAGCAGGGAGAATTTCCAGCAGATGAAGATGGACAAATCATGCAGTGCTGGGCTTAACCAAGGCTGAGAGGACCTGGAGCTGGCCAAGGTCAGGCAGAGGAGCTATGTCCCATCACTGCCCTAATGCCACTGAATCTAGGAAACCCTGGCATCTCACATAGGGGCAGATCTATCCCAAGCATTACAGACTGGGCACCCGCGCACCCACTGAGCTGACAAGAGTGCAGCACTGCCAATTCACAAACAATAGCCCCAGTGGGGTTTGGGAGCCAGCAGCCTCCTTATGCTCTCACAAAGGGTCAGGGAATACAGTGTGGAAGAGAGTAGCTGGGCTCAGGTGGAGTGACCATCGTGTTCACACACACCCCATTTTGGCCAATGGTCCTTTCCACCGAGGAGCCAGGATGCTGAACAGCAAACATCCCCAGCACTGCCCCATGTGGCACCCGGCCAAGCTGTGAACAGAACAGGACTGAGAGGAGAGCACGCATTAACCCCATGGTGGAGCTGCTTCAAGGGGCTCCAGGGAGGAGCATCATCCACCCCACCACAGCACAGCCCCGGCCCATAGCACCAGCACTCACCCATCAGGGCAGCCGCGGTGATGGGGTCACTTGGAGCTGCCTGGACCCGTGGCATCCCCAGCTCTTTGCCACCGACAGCCGGTGACCTCCCAGACACGGGCTGCAGCCGAGCCGTGTCAGCGAGATGAGATGCCACAGCAGGGGCTGCTCCCTGCGGCTTTAGGGGGAATCTCATGACATGAGAGCCTGGCAGAGGGGCCTGACCCCCGGTTATAGATTTCTGCCTGCTCGGATGGCGGTCACTGACAAATGCTCACGAGTGCATTGCTTTGGAGGAGCACGGGCTCATAGAGATGAAAGAGCTGAGGGAAGCGCTGCAGGCTGCTCCTTGCCCAGCTCACATCCCTGCCTGCTCCAGGGATCACAAATGGTCCCATCCTGCTCTGTAGGTGGTTCCCAGGGAAGGTGCCACAGGGGAATGGTGAGATCTTGAGCACTCACTTTGCCAATTGGCTTTAAAGCTTCTCCATCACCTCTGCCACTGCTAGGGAAGGACTAGGCTGGCCCCAGGCTCGCCCCTCCTACATCCTTTCCAAGCAGTAAGCTCTCACATGGCCATGGATGTGCTCCCAAACCATCACACACAGCACTCATTGCTTAAAGTCTCTATTAGTCATCATCTGTAGGGGGAAATAAACCCTCAATCTCCCTCCACCCTTCTTTTAGCTCAGGGATGCTCAGGTTAGGATTGATGCCTTCAAACACCGCACAGCTATCTCTCGGCCTGGACCTTGGGGGTCCTTCAGGAGTGAGGACAGGGCTGAGAGATGAAAGATGTAGGAGAAAATAGTCCATAATGGGAGCCCACAATGGCTTGTGTTACTTCACAGCCGTGTAACCTCAACCCAGCTCTGAGTGCTGATGGGCCTCAACCCATTGCAGGGGACAGCAGCAAACAGGCACCATTTTGTGTTTTCAGGCTCAAAAATAGAGTGTTCAAGTGAGTCACAGGGATTTTTGGCCCTCTCCTGGAGGCCTTACATTCATGCCTTCTTCCTTTCCTTTGTCCTATTTGATAACCTGAAATATTAGTCAGATGGACTAAATCTGTAGGTTTTACTCACCACCTTCAAAGGAAAATATGACTAAATAACACACCAAAACGGCATGGCCAACCCCAAGCATTCAGAGCTCCTAAAGACTTCCAGACCCTGGAAAAATCAGGGAACAGCCTTTAAAATAATGAGATTTGCAAGGGAAAAATAGAAAGAAAAAAGAAAGGAGACCAGTGGCTTGCTTTTATCTCCCCTTGGGTTTGAGCCTGTAGGCCACACTGGCATCATGCTGCTAAGCTCGTCTCTGCAACCATGAGGAAAGAAACCCTAAAATCAGCAAAGCCCCCTTCCATCTCACTGCAATTACACAGCTTCAAGTGAAAGAAGGAGGTGAAGGGAGCTGAGGAAGATCTCAAGAGGTTTGGAGAACCTCTCATAGGACCAAGAGGAGCATCAGTGGGCAAAGCAGAGTGAGCGGTGCCTCTCTCCACTATGGGGTAATGGGGAGCTGGGGACATGGGTTGTGAGCACCAGTGTGGCTGTGGTGTGTGGCTGGGCTGCTCTTGGCAAGCAAGGACAGTCCCAGGAAAGGGAAAAGACTTCTCAGCAGTTTTTCTCCATTCCCAAAGGAAGCGTGTTCATTGGAAGCCATTTTATACATAAATGGCCCTTTCCTGCTGTTTCCCATAAAATCAGGCTTGAGGACCCCAATCCACAGCTTCCTACATGGATGCACAGAGTTCAACCTTTAGCAAGAGACCAAAGACATCCCCAAGATCCTGCCTAGAGCCCACCCAGCTCTCCCAAAGCAGAGGTTTTACATCCCTTCCCAACAGCTCTTGTACCAGCTTCCAACCACTTCAACACAGCACTTCCCTTCAGAGGTCCTAAAGCCTTGTGAAACCTCAAGGCCATTCATCCTCCACATGTGCTCCAGAAGGAAGCATGACCCCAATCCACTGCTCAACACACACGGACTTTGCTCAAAGACCCCGGCAGTGCATGCTCACAGATAAACCAGTCTTCAGCCCCCCAAGGACTGGTGTGCAAGGGGAACAGCAGAGATGGAGACAAGGTGAGGGAAACAGGTCCCTGTTCACACAAGGAGGATGTAGAGATCCCCTGAAGGTTTCACCTTCAGCAACAAAACCACTTGAAGGCCATGACCACGGTGCTGAAGCGGATGTGGTCCGATCATCCTTAGAGGAGGGATGCTAGATGGGGATGGTTTGCTGTGATTTCTGCCCAAGAAAAGGGACTTTCTCCTGACCCTGAAAGTTTGAGGACTGAAGTGACATCTTAAAGTGCAGAGATACCCACTCCCCAGAGGAGCCATTGCCCTGTACTCCAAAACCAAGCAGCCCCACGGACATCGCATGACAAGCTGTTGTCCTTGAGTTTACAGCAGGGAAGAAAGAAGGGGGGACTGGGAAAGTCTCTGTTAGGAGCTGCTCTGGGGCTGGAGGCAGAGGGACTGCAGCACTATGGAACTGGAAATGGGCAGGACACAGTTAACGCCTGGTTTCTCGTGCAGGATCAGGAGGAACTTGGCTTCATGTTTCAAGTGTGGGATGTTGCAAGAGGACACGGAGCCCTGAACCCCAGCGGCACACATTCCCCCCGGCTCAGCTCGGCTGCGGGGTGCCCACCACAACGCGCCCCACTCCATCAATGAGCGCAGGAGCCTTCATCCCAGCGCGCAGCGCATCGCCATCAAAGGACGGTGCCAGCACACCAAGAGACGCACCGAGGCCACGCCAGCTCCACGGTGGCAACTTAATACACAGCAGCAAGGGCCCCGTGCATGGCGTGGGGCTGGGGGCTTCGCACCCACCCGGCTCCCCTGCTCTTGAAAGCAAATACAAAGGCTGGGCTCCCCCAGCCCTGGCTGATGCTCGACCTCTCCGTTGTCCTCGCTGCACGCCTGTCCCAGTTCCAGCAGCCGGTTGCTACAGCAACTGAGCTCTGACTAATCATTTGCGCAATGACCTTTTTTCCCCCCAGAGAGAGGGAGGGAGGGAGGGAGATGGAGGGGAGGGAGGGAAGGAGGGGAGGAGAGGCGAAGCGAGCCGAGGTTAGCGAGAAAAAGCAGACAGGGAGAATGTGGGGGGTGGTTTTTCTTTAGGCGATGCAAGATTTTGGAAGGGGAATTGGGGGGATGCGGGTGGTGGGATAGGGAGAGGAAAACGGGTGCGGAATGGGGGGATGTTGGAGTCCCCCCTCCTGGCTCTGTGCTTATAAAGGATGGATGGGGGCAAAGCCGACTGCCAGCGGGCAAAGCGCCTCGCTGGGACCGCGTCCATGGGCGAGGGGAGGGGATGATGACTCCAGTGGGGCTGACACAACAGCCCTCCTCCTCCTCCTCCTCCTCCTCACCCCACGCTGATCCCGGCCACCCCGAAGGGCCAGGAGTCAGGAATTTGGCTCTGCCCCACCAGCGAGCGCCTGCAAAGGGCTGGTGAGCCCCGGGTCAGCCTGGATTGAGAACATAGAACCTCAGAGGGAGCTGCACCAGGATGAGCTAAAACATCCCCTTGTCAGCGTTACAGCAAGGGGGGGGCATGGCTGGATGCTGCTGAGCCAGGAGAACCAGCACGGGAAGGAACCTGAGCCCAGCTCCAGTGGCTCTGATGCTGTTACTGGGAGGGCTCCGCTCCCACCTTCAGCTGAGCAAGACCAGGGTGAGGTCTGGCTCCGGCTCCAGAGCAGTGTAAATAATGCAAAAGCATCTTCCTGCATTGCACTGCCCTGGTAGGGAGACACAACAGTGCAGGGGCTGCCCATTGCTCCTGCCACGGAGACAACAGAACTGGTGGAACCAAACCCGCAGTGCCAGGAGGGTCCTGCTCACCAAGGGGTGGTTGTGCTGCCAGTCCCCAGCTTCCATGGTAAAAGGAGCTGGGCTTCTCTCCAGTTGGATTAGAAAGCAGTCTCATCTGACCTTGACCAACCACAGAGGACTAAAGGGAGCCGGGACGGACGATAACGGAGATCCTTGGTGACCAAGAGCAGAAGTCCATGGAGTGTCACAGGAGAATGGGTTGGCCATTCGGAAAGAAAAGGAAGTCTGAAGAAAACAAACTGGTTTTGTGGATGGATAATTCCACAGCGGAGCCTGACAAACTGCAGCACTGGTGTGTGAGCTGGAGAAGGAGGGCTTGCTGTGACTAACAAGCAAACCAAAGGAGAACCAGCTACATCCTGACTGGCGCTGAGCACACGCTCTCCACATGCACCTCCTGCTGACACATGCTGGAGCTCAGGACAGGGAGCTCTCGTTGGATAAGACAAAATCTCATTCAAAGAGGCATTATGGTGGCCTTGGCTCTGTCCTTGCCCTGTCTTTCTGCACCAAAGACAGACCCTTTCCTTAAGGCAGCTCAAACAAAAATCTTTGCTTCAAAAGGTCCTAAAGCCAACCTTCCCCTTGCAGCTCACCACGCTCCCCTCTGCCCATCAAAACAATGCAAAGGGCTGAACATTCCTAGCAGGAATTCCCACTGCAGCTAGAGTTTGTGCAGCTAGGAAATGTAAAGCAAGGCTCACAAAATCATCTGCGTTTTATTTAAGGCACATAAAGGAGAGGCCAGGTTGCGATGAATACTGCACCCAATATATTCTCTTATCAGCATGACTTGGCACCTACAGAAATTCCCACTGCAGCATCTGATCCCAAACGTGGAGAGACCCACAGGAAGGTTTGCATTGAGCTCATAGGGGTGCCTACACTACATAGGGCATTGCAGGCAGCCACAGCTCGCTCTGCTTGAGCGGATCAAAGCCATGTCAAGCCCAATGTAATAAGTGCTGCTGCATGGCAAGATACCTTAAATCAGGCTTGGCACTACATGGCCACGGTCACAGGGCTTTGCAGATCCAGCCCAAGCTCCGATCCACCTTGTAGATGAAGCCAGGGCTGCAGCAAGTCTCAAACACAGCGTGTAGGAATAAACCTCCTTTCCACCTCTTTTCGGTTAAATCACTGCAGCTCACACAGCTCCACCAAGGACAATTATTTCCAGCGTGCGCCGTGCATGAACGCTGCAAGCAAGAGCGAGCTGGAGTTTCATCATAGCCCCGCTTTGTGTGCGGAGCAGAGAGGGAGCAAAAACAGAGAGGAGAAAAAACCACACACAAAAAAAAGGGAACTTGGAACTGGAGCCTCCCCCCCGGCCTCACCCTGATCCCAAGGAGGCTCTGCTCTGCTCTTGCTCAACCCGACACCGGGAATGAGGAAGCAGAGTAGACAGGCGGGGGAGGAGGAGGAACGGTCAAGCTGAAGACAAACAGCCTCCGAGCAGGGCAGCTTGGAAAGCTCCGGGAGCAACAGGGCATGGGAGCAAGAGAGCGGAGCCAGGACCTGCTCCCCATTCCCAGCCCTCACCTCAGGGGATGCTCCGGGGTTTGATAACCTGAGTTCAGGTCCTCAAGAAGACGGTGTCCAGCACGGAGATGTGCCGAGCCCAGATCTCATGCACTCAAATGATGGCACATGGGGACGGTGAGCCCTTGCTGTGCTGTGCCGGTGCAGGCAGCCAGCACTGCCCCTGGCTGGCACAGAGCAGCTTTCAGCAGCTCGCCCCACGCTCTGCAATACCAGCAACCACAACACCGCATTGGTCCCTACCAGGAGTTCACATAAGGAGTTCATCCCAGCCAGGGGTGAGATGTTCAGGCACAGTTCCACATGCCCAGGGCTGGTCCTTTCCCATCCCAACACCCCTCTCCATACTGCTCCAGGAATTACACGCTTTAGCTCCACTCACCCCATGTATCAATGCCCACTGTCACCTTCCCCGTCCTGTTGTCCCCATTCATGCACAAGAGGGTCTCTCCTCCTCCTCTTCATACCCTGGGGAAGAAGAGATCCAGCTGATGGGAGCTCAGCATCTGCACAGCCCCACTGGTGCAGACCAAGACCCCAGTATGATGTTTTCCTACTGATTTGCCCTTCTGTCTAGGTAGAGTATTAAAGAGGTACCTTGATCTCATCTCTCTTACCGCAAAGGGCATTGTAACAGCAACACAAAAGGACGTGCCTGAAGCCAAGGAGGACAGAGAACCAGGCAGGGGGGTTGGTTGTACCCACTTGCTTGAATATCTTTATGGCAAGCGATAGTATCTGTGCCTCAGCAGTGAGGGATGATCTGATGACCATGACCAATCAGATCAGGACAACCCCACAGTGCAAGGGGTTGCCACCAAGGGTGCAGGCACTGTGCACCTTCCCAACCAGCCTGCCTGGGATCCCACCCAGCTTGTAACCCTCCCACAGCAAGCAACACAGCCCGCACGGAACAAGGCCCTGGGAAGAAACATGGCTTACATGGAAAGGAGCAAACACATAAGGTTGGGGATGCATCAGGTTGATCTCTGTTAAAACCACATACTGAATTCCACACGCTGAATATCCTTAGTGGGATTCACACTCTTGTAACTGGGAAGTTCAAAACCAAAGGCCCATAAGGCAAACCCCACTTCCAGCCCTGAATCTCTCCGGATCCACCAGCAAACCAAGACACCAAGATGGATCTGCTCAACTGCCTGGTTCCTGGTGGCTCACACCAGTGATGGAGCATTTTGGGGGCCACCACGTCCACCTGAGGTCGTGCTACCCCAACTGCCCACCTCTCCAGCACCCCAAGGTGAGGGGAACTACATCAGGAGGAAAATGAGAGGTTCCCTTCTCTGGATGGGAATGGTCATTGCTGGGGTTGATGAAACCCATCCCAAGGGAAAGAGTTTGCCACTTCCCAAGAGAAGTGGCAAATCCCATGGGAGGGAGAGCTAGACCAGCCCTTCAGGACTGCCAGGAGGCAATAAACTTAGAGAGAGACCAGACAGGAGGGGGAAAACCCAGCAAAAGCTGGGGAAAATGGAGCATCCCTGGGAGGGAAGATTCAGTGCCAAAAACCAGAGAGCTGCGCCTGCCCAGGTTGTGGAATGGAAGGAGGGTTTGTTTGCATTTCCAGCTTGGCTGGAAAACTGGAAAAATACAGCCCTGAAAATCCAGTTCCTCCCCTGAAACCCACTGGTCTCTAACCCAGGAAGATGCTGGAGCAGCACCACTGGAGACCTTTGGGCACGTAACAGGGGGCAGGGACCAGGGGAGCTTTTGGAAATGGGGCTGAGGGAAGAGCAAAGGTGCCAGGATGGGGCTTGGCGGCACCTCCCTGTGCCCACCATTAAGGCACCCATGGGACCTAGGAAGGGGGGAGCCCCTTGGACTAAATAAATAAATACAATTCTGCCAAAAGGAGAAAAGTGGGAAAAACCAGGGAATAAAGGATGTGCCTCTCCAGCACCTCCTCCCCTCCCAGAAACCTGTGTGCTATGCAAATATATGCAGATGAGACATGGAAGAAGGGATGAAACTGGTTTTCTAAACCAGCCTGGATTTAGGCTGGGAAGCGTTGGAGGCAGCTTCCTGGAAAGTTGAGGCAGAAATAGCTGCACCGTGAGGGACAAGCAATGACAACTGGAGGGTACGTGTCCCAAAACGCCTTTGGTGGAGGGATCAGCTGCTGCAGCATCAGCACAACCCAGCAAATACAGCCCCAAATGTTCCTCTCCACACCGTGGTTCAGAAGCTGGGCTTAAAGCATTCCCCAAATCCCCCTTCCAGGAGAAGAAAACTGCTGTTTGTGATCCCCCCCTCCAGGATTCCCAGGAAGGGGTGGCAAAAAGCACTGCAGTGAATGGAAACTCAAGCAGCTCCGAAGCAGGGGCCAGTCAGCATGGGCAGCCCAAGGTGATGCTCCCCAGGTGGGCACTTTCCCCGAGGACTGCTTAAGGAGCGACATCTTTCTTACATGAAGAATGGGATCGTACAAATTCCAGCTCGTTTGTTCCAGGCAATTTATCCACCCAAGTATTGCCTTGTTCCGTAACGTGTTCTCAAGGGGGTTCTGCAGAGAGGCAGGTGAAATGGAGAAAGTCTGAAGGCTTCGGGGTGTAAACACCATTTGCCTGAGCAATGCTGCTCACGTCGATAGTCAACGCCTGAGCGTTTGCTGCTCACAAACAGGAGGGGGTTTGTGTTAAACACTCTCTGCTCCAGAACAGACCTGGCTGGAGCAAAAGCCCCTTTCCTGCCTCCTGATAAATTGGAAGGTTTGGAATATGCTGCCAATGTCCTGGGCTTCCCTGGACCACAGCAGCCCCACTTCAGCTGGTCCTTTACATCGGCATCACTGGGATGTGGTTGGAAAGTTGCCTTCTGTGAGTGCAGGGCTTTCAAACCCACCCCAGGCACCTGAGATGAGGCAAGAGAACAGGGCAGCAGAGGGAGGTAATACCAACACTTTGAGGCCAAAGATGCAATGCAGGGTGCATGCTTCTTATCTCACAGTGGGATGTAGAGTAGGATATCTGCAAAAGGCACTGGGAAAGACTCAACCGCTCTCTGGGATGAGATGACCATCTCCTAAGATTCACCTCTCCAGTACCTCTGCCACCATTTGCATCCTCAGCTTCCCCCCAGGAATATCACAGCACCGTGTACGAGACAGCTCCCACAGCCCTGCATCTTAATTTGCTTTTCACTTTGCTTTATCTGTCTCATTAAAGGCAATCTGTCTCATCTCCAGCGACTCCGACACCAATCTCTAGCATGGTGGGTGCTTGTGTTTCCACCGTTGGGTTGAGCACTGTCAGCAGTGACAGCCCATGTGCATGGGTGCCACTCTGTCATTTAGTAGTGCTGAGCATGAAGCAAAGGCACCTTCCATCCCACATATGCAGTCATTGTGGTGTTATTGAGGTGTGTTCAGTCCCATCATGCACCCTAGAACTACTCTCTGACAGATATTATGGCTTCAGCATCACACATCCTCTAGACAGAGGTTCTTTACCTGCGTGGCTGCAGTGCAGTCCACCATATCACCTTCCCTGGATGAGGTATATAAACCTGTGCTGTGCCTACGCCACAAATCCAGTTCCTTCACTTGACCTGGTCTGTAACACAGGGACAAGTTTGAGCATCTTTCTCACTGGTGTTTGAGGCCAAAATGAGGCATCTTTAGTTCTTCCCTGTGTTTTTCCATCCTTTTTGCTGCGTTTCCCTGGTACCTCTCAGGGGCCTGGCCCAGCCCTGGGGCTCCAGCCCAGTGTCTGTTGGTGCATGTACCCCAGCAGTGATACGCAAACCTCCAAAGAACATGGCAGCCCATAATGACAGCATTTTGTGACTGTATTAAAAACACAGCTTTCACCCACCTCCGTGAAAAGAGAGATGCCATTAAAGAGTTGTGGGGTGACAAGTCCATAGACAGAACCAGGCAAAGATAGAGGAGCTGCTGCTTGTCCAACCTCTTTCCAACCCCTTCTCCAGCTCCTTTTTGTTGCTTATGAGCCGCTTATTTCTCCCCCTGCCCAGATGGCAAAACCTGAAGAATAAAAGGTGCAGAGTAGCTGGGATTTCAAATTCTGTGATTAAGGATGGAGGCAATTCCTCCCCTCCCTGGGCTGATAGAGCAGGCAGCGGATGAGGATGCTGGCAGCAGCTGCGATAGGCGCCTCTGCCGTCACCAAGCAGGGAGATTATTCTCTGGATCTCCTGGGCTGTTTATCAGGAGCACTCACTGCTGCAGCCTCTAAACCAGCTTAAACACCAACATTAAAAAATAATTAAAAAAAGGAGAGTAATCTTTTCTGTAACCTCAGGAGGAGAGGGCTTGGGGAAGGGGAGCTGAAACCAGCTGGGAGGCAAGTCAGGGTCTTAGTAAAAGAGCCATAGGCACAAGCAAAACAGGCTCCACAGCCACCACTGCAGGGACCAACATCCCCAGGCAGAGGGATGGAGCAGCAAAACCCACTGGCAGGGGACCAAGGGACCTGCCAGCCTGAGCCGAAGGGCACATCACTGGGAAGCCAGGACAGAGGGAGCAGTGCTTGGGCTGGCGCATCACCCTGCTGCTGCCTTCAGCATCATGGGGTGGAAGCCGTTGGGAGCAGCAGCTTCGCACCACAGCCAGGCTCTGGTACCCAAGCAGCAGAGCGATGCTCCCACCCCACACATGGCAGGGAGGGAGCAGCACATGTTGGGGATAATAAATTACATGAGAGTCCGGATCTAGGGACTGCCTGGGAAGAAAAGGCACAAGGTCTGATTTCCTTGGGCATCCAGAGCCTTTGAAGATCAGAAAGCAGCTAAGTGCAAGGCAGGCTTTCAAGCTGCCAGTGCGGGTTAGTGGTGGGCCAGGGACTCCCCAGGGAGCAAGAGCTGCAGGATGCTGGCTGCTGGGCTGTATCCTGCCACCCAGCCTATAGGAAGGTAAATGGGAACAGCTCTATCAATACCACATCAACATGCTCCTCAATGGGCCCTTAGCACATGGGTGTGAACTGGGGAGCACCAAGCTGCTCATCCTGGCATGCCCCCCTCCTTGACATCCCCTAGTAGCAGGGGTACAATGCCCAGGAGGGCCGTCTTTGTGCAAAGGGATGCCTTCTCCCCGTCAGGGACCAAGCTGGATCCTCCAACCCTCCCACTGCCCTGAAATTCAGGACAAGCAAGACCCTTTCTGGCAGGCAGGAACAGCCCAGTCACTTGCATGAAAGGTTAAGACCACTTTCCAATTAGAGAGGCAGGAGCCATCGCAATAAAGCTCTTCTGAGGGGATATTAATCAGGGCATCTTCCTCTCACGGAAATGCAAATCAGCACAATGGGAATGGGAATGATTAGAGCCAGGGAATAATGCAGGCATTCGGATCACGGCTCCACAAGGGTGCAGGAGAGATGCCCCAGGCTCCCATACCAGCCCTAGGACCCAGTTGGAGACATGGGGGAGCCACAGGCTTCACCTGGGAACATTCAACATGGGGTTTTCAGGTCAACATTAGCACCAAGACCATGGGAACACCACCAGTAACAGCAAACAAGCCCCCAGCTCTTGGGCTGGCCGCAGGGGTTTGGTCCATCCTCTTGCACCCACCCAAGAGGGAGGTTGGAGGAGATGTGGGCACTGCAGGCACATGGGTCAGAGACCTGGCTGAAGAGATGGAGAAGACAGCAAGGAGGGCAGGAGCATGGCATAAAGGATGTAGAAGGGAAGGAACGAGGATGAAGAGCAAGAGGCAGTGCAGAAGAGGGCCAAGGAGTGGGTCAAGGTGGTGGGGTGCACAGAGCATCTCCCTGTCCTGCCCAGGGAAGTGCCGCACCAAGTCCGGCTCTGCTCCTTGCGGCAGGAGGCATTAGATCCAGCTGAGCTGCTCCAACGCAGCGTGCATGTAAATCAGCTGGACAGGCAGAGGAGAAAAACAAGGGGGATGAGATAAGAGGATAGAGAGAGGCGAGGGGAGGAGGAGGAAGGAGAAAAGGGAGGGGAAGGAGAGGAGCAGGTGTGGAAAGAAAGAGAAGCAAAGAGAGGGCAAAGGGAGAAAGGGAGAGGGAAGAGGAGGAGGGATGGGGAAGCAGAGAGCAGCAGGAGGGCAGCAGTCTGGGCTGGGGTCGGTCAGTGCACCATGGTCCAGCTCCCACTGCCCCAGGCGAGGAGCCTGGAGTGAATGGTGTGGAAGTGCCAAACCACAACTCACCCTGAACCAGGATAACCCTGGGCTTGAGCACTCTGCTCCTGCCCTTTGGCTTCCCAATCCTCCAGGACCCTGCTGTGGTCTTGGATACACCACCGCCAGAGCTGATTTTCCAGCCATGAGGAGGATGTCTGATGGCCATGCAAGTAGCCAGGCTGCCATCCTGTACTCCCTCACCTGCAAATATGATTCCCTCAAACCACCAGATGTATATTTATGATGGAAGATTTGGTAGGCACCAACCTGGAGGGGACTGCATCTGCGGGATGAAAGGACATGGACACACCACTCCTCTAAGTCAGGAACGTCTTGCAAAGCACAGCAAGTGGTTCCTGACAAATAACAACTGAGCCCTGGTCCTTTCAGCCAGGGAACACAAAGGCTGAATATTAGTATTAAAGCCCAAGGTTGAGGATCAGCAGCTTCATGAGAAGTTCTTGTGACTGGGCAGGAAATAGGGATCTGACATCAACACGTGCTAAGCAACCGATGCTGATGCAAATACCATCTGCTGTAATCATGACATCACCGTTAATTACATAAGGAATGAGAATGTCACCACATGCAGAGTCCTGATGTCACCAGCAGAGCTGGGAAAAGGGCTGGAGTAGGATCATCATAACAACTAGTCCATAGAAGGAAGATCCCAGCTTGGAAAGGCAACAGCTAAAGAGGCACATTTGTGGCCTCGAGAAGGTGAGCAGAGATTGATTGCTCACTGCATCACCCAGTGAAGGAATTAGGAGATATCCAATAACATGAAGAGGCAGCAGGTTCAAAAGAAACAAGAGGAGATGGTTCCTCACGTGGTGTGTGGTTCAGGAGTGGAAGTCCTTGCCGCAGCTCTCTGGGGATGATCACAGCTTATGTGTTTCCAGAAATCAACCGGACCAATTCATGGGAAAGCCACTGAGGGGTATTAAAGACAAAATGCACTTGCTTAGGGAGTCCTGAGCTGCCCTGTGCTTGGGGATGCTTGAGAGACACATCAAGAGTTGATCACGAGGGGAACAGGCAGGGGACAGTCTGCACAGGTCCTTACACTGCACTAAAGCTGGCAGAGGACATCTCCAAGCCAGCACACTGATGTCAATACAGCCTGCATCACTCAAAGTTCCAGCAGCCGGGTGCATTTACAGCCCAGTCTTGGGTGGTGCTTTGTGTCCCCAGGACACAAAGTCCACGAGAGCAGGACCACTCAGTGCCCCTATTAACACAACACAGAGCCACCCTTAACCTCACCCAGCCCAGCACTGTGTCACCCTCCCATCACTTTGCCAAATGCCGTTTCCCAGCACCCCACCAGGAGCCTGGCTGGACGCAGGGCTCCATCCCTCAGGATCCTGGCCACGCACTTCCCCGTGCACAGCATCCCTTCCACGCGTGCAGAGTCCATGCACGTAGCAATCCCAATTAAACCAGGCTCCATGGCAGAGGGGCCTGGCAGCGCTGCATTTATCAGCCTGCCTGGAAGGGGCTTGTGCAAGCTGTCCCCCCGGCTGACGGATTAGACAGCAGACAATTAGGTTTCAGACACACACACACGCAAGCACACAAATCCTTTCTCTCCATCCATCCATCTGCAGGGCCGAGGTGGCCGAGCCCAGCTGCGCGCCCGGCCCGTGCTGCTGGAACTGCGTGCGGCTGAATAAGAACGAGCCCCCGCGCCTGGGCTTTGCTCACACGATGAGCCCGAGGTCCCCAAAGAGATGACACAATTGCAATGGAAATCATTAACCCTCGGCAGGCCGGTTTCGCCTCCTCCTCCCTGCTCCGCAGCTCCCACTCTTTGGGATTCAAGGACAAAGGCGGAGCAAGGCAGAGCTCAGCCAACATCGCAGGGAATGAGCAACCTCCTGTGTTTGTGCTCCGAGGTGAGCTGGGCTGGTTTGGAGCGTGGATTGTACCAGATGCATCCCTTTGCTGCTGGGAGATTCCCAACTCCTGGAAACAGGGACAGTGTCTCAATATGAGCATCGCTTCTGTGACATCCCACCAAGAGCATCCCCCAAGACCAAAGCCGTGATTGCTACATGCAGATCCTAGGTGCAACACAAGCCAGTGTTGCTCCTCAGGTTGTTCCTTCAAGGGCTATTGGGAACAATAATTCAGGATTTCAAAATTCATTGAAATATGAAATAGCAAAGATAGCAATGGAACAAGCTGGGGTGGCTCCACTCTGGGAGAGGATTTCTGATGAACTCACCAGAACAATGGATAAAGGGAAATTGGTAGATACAATGTATTGGGATTGGCCTAAAGGCTTTGAATAAAACCCTGCAGGAAATGCTCTTAAGGAACCCAAGAAGTGGGCAAGATGTAAAACATTGCTGGGGAGGAGAAAAGAGTGAAGTGGCACAAATCAGTGTGGGATGATTAATACCCTGCTGGTAAGGATTGTGGGGAAGTGCATGGCCAGATCCTGAGGGATGGATTAATGATGGTTTGGAAAGCCAGAGCATTCCATGCTCCAAGCCCAGCTCCTCCTGGCATCAGGAGTGAGGAACCAAGACCCCCAGGAAGGCAACACTGCAGATGCTTGGGGCACACCAAACTTCACCATCAGCACCCCAAGGATCCCTCCCTACTCCTTCCTTGCTTCCCACAGTCTGTCTGTCTCAAGCTGTTTGTCCTCCCGTGGGGGCAGGGGTACAGGGCTGTGAGCATCCCCCCCTCACACCTACTTGAGGGCAGATAAGCTGAACCTGACACCAAAAAGGACCATGTCAGCCCCCAGCCTTGCTCCTCACATCGCAGCCCTTGATCTCCCCGTGTCCTTTCAAGATGCCTTTCAACCGCCTATCTCCCATCCCACATTAGGAGAGGGACACAGCAGGGGAGGGAGGATCCTCCGGAAGCATCACCCTCAGCTGTGCAAAGAGCTTCTAAAAACAGCACCATGCTTTAGTTTTCCTTGAGGACAGTTTTGGAAGAAAGGCAGAGCAAAGGGGAAGAGCCCATCTTGGTGCCTGGTACCCACCTCACCCAGAGGGGATGCAGCCAGCTCCAAGACAAGTGAAGCCCAGGTAGAAATGACCACAAAGGGAACTCAACCCCTCCCTCAAACCAGGTCCAGCAATTTTGGGGTATTCATTTTCATAAAATACAGACATAAGCCCTAATGCTATAAGATGCATCATCCACTAAAGGTAGAAGAAGCTTTCCAGATGCACTGGGGAGCATGTAGATGTTTGCCAAGGAAGACTGCTGCTCTCCCAGAGCTCTGATGGTTATTAATAGTAGCTCAATAGTGAAGACATGAGGATGGACCTGGCCTCACAGAGCACATTATACAGGAATCTAGGACTGAATGGAGGCTGCTGTGTCTATCACCCGTGAGCAGCTGGGTCTGCCCCACAGACCCATCTCCAGATCCATCAGCTCTTTCACCTGTGCCAGGGGCTGGCCCACAGCCTCATCCTTCTCTTCACCAGCTCCTCAGTGTTCAGCCTAGACTTATTTGTTTAAGTTCCTGGTCATTTGGTCACCAGCCAGCAATATCCATCAGTGAAAGAGCTCCTCTCCCGCCCTGCTGCTCCGTGTCCCCTCATCTCCCAGCCCTGCAAAGCTGAGTGTGCAGAGTCTTGGGAGATGGGCCATTTACCACTTCTCCTTGGGGACATCACCATCATTTCATGTATCAATCCATAAATCACCCCTCCAGGTTTATCAAGGACCTGTGTTTCCCTCTGCAGCACTAAGCAGGGTATGGGGGAGAATTTTCTGACGACTCTGCTGCATTTTCCTCTCCTCCTTTCATCCCATTACCCACAGCTGTATCCCTTAGACCACTCTAAAAGATTACTGAGCCCGGTGGTTATGACCTTCAGATGTTTGTCCATCCCTGGTTTAAGTGAACTCTGAGCCAAGCAATGCTTAATATTTAGACTGCAGAGAAATGCTCTTGTCCAAAACACCTCCAGGCTGTGGTGGGGAAGTCGATAGAAAGGGCTGATCCTGCACCATTTGCCAGCTCTGAGGCAGTTTTTCAATCCCAGCAGCTTTCTGCTTCCTCAATGTGATGTGTTCTCATTAAAAACCCCCAATGCCTGAAAACCTCCCTGTGCGTGCTTCCCTCCTGTCCTTTTCCTGGGGAGAGGGGAGTGAAGGGACAGTTTGAATGGAGTGATCCATGCAGAGCTGTGAGATCTCCAGATAAAGGTATCCAGGCACCTCCTTTGGGAGAGAGAGCTCTGAAAAAAGCCCTTGGGAATTACAGGGAAGGGAGGAACAGCTCTAGCTGCTTGTGAGGAGCTAGCCTGCAGCTGAAGGAGTCAGGGAGATTCCCTGTGTGCCAGGAGCATCACCACGGATGCCTGTTCCCTCCTGGGTAGGAGAGCCTGGGCAAGGTGAGGGTCAGGACCACGGTGAGGGATGGTGAGACTGGCCCTGGGAACGGAGATTTACTGCTCTGAGCCCTATTAGCTGAGCCATCTGGATACCAAGCAGCAGCACAAGTTGTTAGAGACCACAGCCTGATGTGTCCTACAGGTACAAAGGCATGGAGAAGCGGGGAATGCTGTGATAGCTTTTTCCCATGCAGGAGGAAGTAGAGAGCTCTGGGATGTTTTCTGCTGGAGGAAAACCCCAGCAGGGGAGAGGAGAAAGGGAAATGCACACTTAGATACAGCACAGGCCCTCACAGATGCCAACACAAACATGCTGGTGTGCATGGTGTGCATCTGCGCTCACAACCCCATGCATGGGAGCTCACACCCAGCACTGTGCTGGTATCCACGACAGAGGCAGGAAAGGGGAGAGGGAATGGAGGAGGAAGCAGGAAGCAGGATGAGGTCCCCATGCACAGCACCACGAGCTTCAGGCATTCACCTGTCATTGTCAAGCCCTAAACAGAATTACGAGAAGGGTCTGAGAGAGCTTGTGTCTAAAGAGCGTTTACTTGAGATGGTTGTGATGCATCTTCTGCTTTTTGGCGCTTTGAGAGGTCACGTTTTCCTGTACTGCTGTCTGCTGTGGCCCCAGGAGTTGGAAGGACTAACACAAGGACACTCTCTCCTTGTAGCCAGCCCTGGTTTCTGTTCCTTTGCAGAGAGCTTGGGTTCAATGTTTAGTCCCAACATAAACCCTGCAGGAGGCCCCAAGTCTGACTCATGGAGGGGAAATGACTCGCTGTGGTTATGAAGCATCACTTTCCCAAAGAGGAAAATAATCCAGCACGTGAAACAAAACCTCTTCGCTTCCTTAAAACTGGGCTGCACCTTTCAGGAGACAACAGATGACCCAGCCCAAGCCACACGTGGTCTGGGAAACAAAACCTGGCTTGCTTGAGCTGAGGGAGTATTTTCACTGTGCCAGCCCCTGGGATCTCCAGGTACCATCCCAGATCCTACCCCACCCGCATGACTAAACCTGGACCCATTTCAGTCCTCTGTGGGCAATGGAGATGCCTCCAAACCTTCAGCCCTAAAGGAAACAGACCCTGGCTGCATGCAACCCTACAGAAGAGGATCCTTGCTGCATTCCCTTCAGTCCTCCGCCCCGATAGCACAGAGAAATAACCCCCTGGTCACCTCCACAATGGCTCTCTGGAGAGGGGCGATTCTGGCTAGAGAAAATCAAATAGCACGAGGGGAGAAAAGCAGAGAGAGAAAGGAAGGACAGCAGCAGGGCTGGGATGCAGGGGCTGCAGGTCTCAGCCCAGCATCGGGCTATTTTCTGCCTTTTCCTCTTCCTCACCGCCGCGTCTCCATGGCAACCCCATCAGCTGAGCGGCTCCGCTCCCAGCTCCGCTTCCCGCTCCATGGGGATTTTTGGGGTTGTTTTTTTCCCCATTCCTTCTTCTCACCCTGGTTTCCTGCTCAGGCCCCGTCCCAGGGAGGCTCCCAGCCAGTGCTGACCAGGGATTCTAGGGGTGCTCATAAGGTGCTTGTGCAGCACAAGCAGAGATCACTGGCAGGATTCCCACGAGCAGCTCCCATGGAGGGGTGATGGCACCCGGCCTTGGAAGCAAGAGCCCTGCACCAAGGGGGACCTTGCATGCCTCTCACTTTCCCTATCTTTCCCTGGGAAATGTTCTTCCTTTCAATATCTTAAGCCCTGATGCTCCAAACACCTCCCATTGCAAAGGGCAGGCATTGAGCCACGCCACTGGAACAGTGCTGCCCTGGGATGCAGACATCACAGTGAATCCCAGGAGAAGCCTTCTGCAGGTGATGGACTCTGCTGGGGAGAAGTTAAACACGGTCTGGGTGTAACTCCTCCTGCCACCAGGGTTTGTCAGCCTCCAGAGGTCCCTTCCAGCCCCTTGTTCCAGGGGTAAATCCAAGATAGGTAAATCTCTCATCAAAAAGCTAGCTGAGACAGAAGGATGGGTACCTCAGTGGGCTTAGAATGAAACAGAGAAACATCAAGGCGAGAATGGTGATGGAGGAGCTGGAAGAAGAGGGAGTGGGAGGAAGGAAAAACCCAGCCTTTCCTGCCTTTAGTTCAGACAATGTGTCCTGGTGTAACAAAAGAGCCCTCCAGAAGGGAAGAGGGGTTTGGAGAGCATCCCTTGGCATTAGATACCTTCTGCCGCTTAACAACACTGCTCTTCTCTTGCCCTTTGAAAACCCCAACCTTAAAGCAAAGTCTCTGTCCTCTTGAAGTCCTGACCTTGAGCAGCCCACATCCATCTCCAAAGTACGATCTCCTTTCTTGCCTGGAGTTTGGCCCTGCCCAGCACCGGGCTGGCACATCCCCAGAGCACCATGAGCTCATCCTGCCTGCTCAGCTCCTCGCCAGGACATCGGAGTCCCTTCGGGGTGTTTTGCATTGGGTTTGGTGCCTCCAGAATAGCTGTGGTTGGAAATCGGAGGCTCGGTTAATCTGACCCTGTCATACATATCAGATGTGCAGCAGAAACAGCCCTCCAGAAAGCGTTACCACGACATTTGGAAAGGGGTTTTTTTCCTCCCTCCCTTCTCTCTTTTATAGCAGACATCTGCAGCAGGAGAAGGACGAGGAGAAAGGAATGAGAAGAAACAGCGAATTCTTCCACCAGTCAAACCCCACTGACTCAAAGCCCCCCCCATCATCCCCAAATCCCAACTTGTTCAGGGTCAGAATGCTGCTGGAGAGGCTCTGGATGGCTCGGCACAGCCCCTGGCACCGTTATCCCTACACACATCCATGCCAGGCTCCAGGTTTCTTTATATGCAGAATCACACTGACTGAACTGAAGGTGCAATTTTGCAGCCGCTTGCTGGGGAAGCTGAGGGGGTTTTTTCCATGTGGTTTAAGTCAATTAGGAGCAGGTTGAAGCTGAAGTGAATTAAGGCGTTCAACCCCAAATAGGAGCGAATGAATGCCTGGAGGAAAGGGGAGGGAAGGCAGCTCTGCACCACTTTTAGCTAATCCAGTGCAACTCAACCAATATAAACCCGAGAACACACGAGGCAGCATCTTTCCTTCCTCCCTCCTCCCCGTTCTCACTTCTTCTCCCCCCTCCTTCCTTCCCTCATCCTTTCCCCATCCCCTCTGAAGACTTTTTCTCCTGCTGTTCCTCTCTTTCCCCACTTTCTCAGCCCCCCTCTCCCAGTGTTCACATCCACAGCAGGGCTGGGAAGCAGTTGGAGATCAAACTCCTGGCAGCACTGAAGCATCGGCCGTGCTGAGAGCCCAAAACAGCTCTGGAGCAAGGAGGGAAAGCAGTGGGATAAGTGAAAAGCAGGAGGGTTTGGGTGCTAGCAGAGGAACCACTTGCAGCATGGGAAAGATAGAAGGTGGCAGGGGAGGGTGTCTGCTTTATAGCACCAAGGAGTCACTGGGGTTTGTCCCTGCACAGACCTTCCTGTATCCATCCCCTGCCTGGATGTGGGACAGGGAAAGCCATGTGCCCAAGTGACTGGGCTGATGGCATGGGAGCAGCTCTGCTATCAAGGAGGGAAGGGCTGTGTGGCATCAGGTATCCTTCATGGCATCCTTTGCTTCTCTGTTGTCTTCCACAGGGACATCAGACAGTGTTTTAGAACCCAGTTTTTAGAGTGTTTGGAAGCCTGTAAGGACTACTGATAACATGGGTTAACAGGGTGGTTTTCAAGTTGAAAGGCTCCTACAGTACCACCTATCTCTGGCCCCCCTCAAAGTCCTGAATCTCCCAGATTAACTTCCAGAAATAAACCCAGCAGTGTTTGACTCCTCCTAGACCTCATCTGGCTACTGAGGGGCCCCTGGAAGAAGGATGGCTTCTGGCCTCACACCTCAATGGTGGAGGGAGCCCCTACACACACCAGGATCCAGCTCTAGCTGCTGTTACCAGTTTCCCTTCAGCAAGGGCAAGGGCACAGAGAGGATTAAGCAGCTCCAAGCCTGGGCCGTGGGACTGTACAGGTTTTCTTTGCTGGTGCACAGCATCTGCATCCATCCCCTGGAGCCCTCAGTGGTGTTTCCCCAGGCAGGGGAGGAGGAAGAGAATGAGCCCAACCCCATGGAGCTGCTCAGGGGATGCCAAGGCTCTGTTGCAAAGGTACCTGCCATGCTCTGGCTGCCATCAAGGACTCACACATCACACAAACACCCTGCACACAGAAAACGCTGCTGAGAGAACCACCCAGCACCCTGCCCTGAGCTGCACAACCTGAGCTGCAAACCCCTCATCCCTGGGTGCTCTCTGCAAAAGGGCAAAGACTCCAGAGATATCCAGTAATCCCTGCTGCAGGTTGAGCTGGGAACGCCGTGCAGTTGGTCTCAGATTCACAGTATTGGTTGCTGCCAGCAAAGAAATGGAGGAATTAGGGAGGAGAACAGAGCGGGTGCAGTGTGGGGTCAGTTAGTTAGAAAAGCCAAACTTTGGGATGTGCCTCCATGTGTCACCAATGCAAATGGTGGGCTCCCCATTGGGTTTATGCCCAGGTAAGTGGGTGACAAGGCTGGTTCCAGCCACCCCGTAACCTTTTAGTCCCCGGACTCGGATGAAGATGTGGGAGCTGCCACACACCAGTGCTGTGCTTTAAATGGTGCAGCTCCAGAAAGGGAAGTGGTGTGGGCAGGCTTACATAAAGGAGCTTGTGACCCATCACAGACATCTCTCCCCTCTCTGCTTCCCTCCACCTGCCTCAGCATCCAAGCACACCCATCTCATCCTGGGGACACACAGCCCTGGTCCACCTTGGGACCACTGCAGTGCTGAGGCACTAAATGCCAAATCATTATCTTTTACCTAAATACAGGCGTTTTTCAATGCTCTCTGATTGAACATCCCAAAGAAGCCCTTCCCATGAAGGAAAAGGAGGACCCAGACCTCCCTGCGTGGGGTCTATGCTCCCTTTCAGGACACATCAGGGCTGGCACAGACATCCCAAGACCTGGTGCAGGATTTCAGGAAGCTCCAGCTGAAAGGACATGAAGCAGGCGTGTGCTAATGGATAGAGAGGAAGGCTGGACATATGGGACAGGAAGCCCGATCCCATTCCTGGCTCTGTCCCTCACTTCCCCCATGACCTTGGACAAATTCCAGGGGCACCAGGTTTTCATGCAACTTCTCCTCCTGTTTAAGCCCAGATTTACCCAAGCAGAGCAGGTTGCTGAGCAGGCTGGAAAGCCAAAGCCTCGTCAGCACCTTGTTTCCTCCTTCTGAAGGGCATCACCACGGCTGCCTTTCTGCCACCCCATTGCTCAGAGGTACTGGGGTGGGCAGGAGGAGTCCTTCACCTCCAGAATGGGTTGAGGGGTTCATCCAATACGAGAAGCAATAAAGCAAACCCTCTTTAGAAGCCAAACCAAAGCATTGAGTGTTTGCACAGAGCCAGGCTAAAGGGTGGATTCACAAGTCTTGCTCTCTCAAGGGAGGTCAGACCCACTGCTTAGGCACAGTTAAAACACTCTGTGTTAAAACCCACCAAGGTTTGCAAGGGACTGATTTCTCCCCAGTGCTTTGGGGTACCTGGAGCCCAAAGCTGCCCCAGGAGGGACAACACTTGTGCCATAAACCACTGCTGCAGATGATGCACAAGGAGTTTGGAATAGGCAGCAGCGACAGCACTGGGACTGCCAAGCCCTGACATCCTGGACCCTGCTGGCCTTGGCTCCGTGTTTTACTGTCCCCAATAGCTGTGTACCTGTCACCCAGCACAGCTTTTGGGAAACCCTTTGGGGCAGGACAGCAGGGGCGAGCCAGCACCTCATCCTGACGTTAGCTCTGATGGCAGCAGCAAGGAGGAATGGAAAAATACAGAGAGGAGGTGGATAAAGCTCCATTGTAAAGGGGCTCAAGGCCACACTTTAGACCCTGTTTCCCACCTTTGGTCCCTTGTCTTGCCAGCTGCACGGTGCCTCCATAGGGAGAGCGTGGATCCGAGCTGCAAACTTAGAGGAGGAAAAAGAAAGAGAGAGAAAAGCAGAGAGGGAGCAAGTGAGTGTCTGCCTACAGCCCTAAGGGCTGTCACAACAGATAAAACCTCAGCCAGGCTTCGCAGTTTGAGCTCCTGCACGCTAATGCACAGCAGAGCTAAAAATACCAACGTGTGGAAAAGCAGAGGCTGCTGCTGCTGCCTTTGAGCTGATGGCAGGAGCCAGCTTCCCGGCCAGCCCGGAGCACGGCCATAGACAGGGAATTGCAGCCCCGGAAAGGGGCAGGGGCACCTTGGGGGTCCCCAACACCACCCAGTGCCAGCTCTATCTGTGCTGTCCGACACAAAGGGCTGGAGAGGGTTTGTGCTGATGTGAAGTACAGTATCTGGGCCACCTTCTGCTTTGCAGGGATGGCAGCAATGGGATGATGGAGCCTTGGGGAGAGGGGCGGACACATGGAAGAAGGGAAGGATGGAGCCTGCAATGAGGAGGAGGATGCGCGAGGCTTCAGGAGATGGCAAAAAGGGAGGACAGATCCGGTGCTCCATCCTTGGGGCTGCACGACAAGCAGCCCCATGCTAATCCCCTTGTGCAAGACGGGAACAAGCTCATGGCCATGCTATCTCCTGGTTTATCCAGCCGTCTTCTCCCCAGCAATCCTTAGCCTATCTGAGGCCCAGGAGCAGGAACACACTTAAGCATGCACTTAAATTCAAGCATGCACTTAAAATCTGTTTTCTTCAATGGAGCTGAAGGACATGCTCAAGGATTAGCACATGATGAGCTGCTTTCAGCAAAGGTCAGTTCTCTGATCCAGGGGCTCACTCAGGGCTCCCTTCTCCCAAACCCAGGCAGGGCATCAGGGCGTCCTTGAGCTGTTCCATCCCCTCCTGCAGATCCAGCCAACACTGCCTGCTCCTGACAACAACCATCCTCAAACCACTGACTAACACCAGGCATCAAGCAGCATCACGCTTCCTGCAGCAGGTTTGTGTTGTGCCCATCAGACAGTGAGTGGAGCCTGCACATAGCCCCAGCTCTGCAGCCCAGCAAGATCCTGGTCCCAGTTTGGAAGCCATCAGGATGGGGAGCACTGGGATGGTCTCCCTCAGTTCTCAGCTGCATCTCATGCTCCTGGCTCTGTCCCACAAATGAGACAGACATAACCATTTCAGGGTGATTTCACCCCAAGACATGGAGCCCCAACTCAACCTCATGGCACCAAAATAGACCCTCCAGAGCCCCAGAGTCCTGGCTGATAGAGCCTGCCCTGCATTCCAATACCTCACAGAGATCAAATCCCCCTCAAAACCCTGATCAGCACCCCCAGCACTGCACCTCCCACACCAGCACTGACCCACCAGGCTTCACAGCCCCATCACCCCATGCATCACCCAGTTCCTTTTCTGCTCACAATCATTCAAGACACCAGCACCAAGTCCCCATGGATCTGTTTCAAGTTGCATTATCAGCACATTTGGCATTTCCATCGTGCTTAGGACGCAGTCTCCCTACAAAAGGCCAATGTATCTTGAAAGCAAACTTCTGCCTTAGAGCCTGCACTTCACAGCAGGCAGCAGTGGTGCCAACACAGCCTTTGTGCAGGGACGAGGGTCCTGCTGAGCCCAATGGCATGGACCACAGGGCCAGGGAAGGAACAACAGCCCCAGCCCCATTGATAACCCACATTTCCCAGCACGTGCGCTGGTTGGATGCACTGCACCAGCACAAGCCACAGGAGCAGGTCGGTTCCTGAATAATAACTATAACTTAGAATATTAATTGATGTTTCTATGGTGTATCAAGGAATTAAAAGGAAGGGGAGGGTGAAGGAAGGGGCACATCAAAAATTGAAGCAGCACCTAAGGCCAGAGGATGAACACCAGGTTTCAATAGTAATTAAGACATCAGAATTGATGAGTTAGGCAAAGACGGTGCCCTCAGGCACTAACTGCAGCTGGGTCTATCTGCAACCACTTGCACAGGATGGGGCAGGAAAACTGCCTTCCTGATCCCAAGCTGAGTGTCCGATGCTCCTCTCTGTCATGTTTGACAGCATGACAAGCACCCAAAACGTCAAACTTTGGGGGTTTTAATCCATTTCCAAACCAAGTAGACACCAACCAGCTCAGCCCCACACTTGCATTATTTCAAGGGCTCTCCCAGCCCTCTTGTTTTGCTGCACACAACACATTCATATTATATCTAGACTAGAGACAGGAACCTTACTCATCACCATCCAGCTGTAACCCAGTTGCTGGCAAGCATGACAGCACCATCCCAAGGTGCTCCAAAGCCTTTGGACTTCCACAAAATCCCTCATCCCAGAGCCATGAAGTTACGGAAGAAAACACAGGAAAAACCCAAACCTCCTCTTTCATTCAATAGGAAAATTCACAGCCCTCATGGTTAGATGCAAAGAGCTGGAAACATGAGGTTTGAAATGCAGCTCCTGGCCACAGAAGCCGGGAAGGACATGGAAATTGAGATTCTTCACACAGGGCTTACAGCAGGCTTTTGATCTGGGGGCAGCAACTGGCATTACAATCACTCTTATTTGCTTACAGCTGAGCATGCAAAGAAGATAGTTCCACCACAGCAGCATTCACAACCAGGAGCTCCTTTCCAGACTGAATCAGCTCCAGCAAAAAGCTGAATGTCCATGGAGAAGCCAAAGCAGGAGCTGATCCCATCTAACAACCAACCATGCTCCCACTAACAAGGAGCCCCATGGCTCAGGGAGATCAGACACTGAGCAGCCCCCTTGACCAAACAAAAACCCCTCTGCAGCCCTTCCCAAGGCTCCCAAAGCTCCCAAGGCTCCCAAGGCTCCCAAGGCTCCCAAGGCTCCCAAGGCTCCCAAGGCCCCAGTTCCTTACCTCCTCAGCTCAGAAGACCCCTGGTAACCACCAACACCTCTGCCAAACCACCAAATAGCTTCATCATCAAGCTTTTATCTGAAACCCCTCTGGAGGCAGTGCTGCACCAGCTGCAGGCACTCAGGATGGTCTCACACCATTAGCACCCTTGAGTATGGAAACACACCTGGAGACTCATGGCCTGAAAGGGTTTCTGAGAGCAGGCTGGTGGCCCCATGAGAATGTATTCCCTCCTTACCTGATGCTTTAATTTGGATGGCAGGATCTGTGAGACAAGGAGCATCTTATGCATTGGTCCCTCTGCCTGCAGTCAAAAGTGCAGCTGGATTAGTTTCTAACAAATACTTTCAGACTCATCACCATCAACATGTCCTTATTGGTTTTCCCAATGGAGTTTCCAAGCAAAAGAGAGGCTTTGGACTTTTACAACGTTGTCACCATCAGGGTCACATCCAGCACAGGGCACACACCTCACAGCATTCCCTTTGCCAGGCTTTGGGGCAGGTCAGTCCACCCCATCTGCTCCTCTGGGGATCAGTGCAGCCCTCTCTGCCTTTGTGCCCCATCTCCAGCCTCCTGAGAACCGGAAAACCCAGAGCTGTGGGTGAAAATCCATTTAGAACCCCCTCAAACCTGCCTTGGTCCAAACTCCTAAAGATGCTCCTAGACCAGCGCTGCCTGTTGGTGCCAGTGCTGGCTCCCCTCACACACTCCCGTCCCAAACTCATCAGGCCTCATCACCAGCTCCGGTCTCTTGGAATCCTGCACACTAATAAAATCCCAACTAATTTACATCGGAGATGGGGAGTGAGTGGCAGCTGTTGCTATAGAAACCCTCTCCCAAGCCCTGGCTCCTGCCTGCAGCTCTGAGATGAGAGGCTGGAAGCCAGCTCAGACCCGATGGCACTGGGACATCCCATGGTGCCCGGCCTCAGTGTCCTGTCCTCCTCCAGGCCCTGCCTGTTGCACCCTCAGTCACTGAAGGGTCTCTCCTTTCCCAACCTGCTCCTGGAGCCTTGGGAAAAACGTTGGAAAAGCTGAGCTGAGGATTGCTCCAACAGAAGGAAAACTTGCCATGTGTCCAACACTGAATGTGCTTTGGTTTGGTTTAAGTTGGACTGATGATTATTCAATGCACGATCTCGGGGGGTGTTAATGCTTTGGGCTGATAACAGCACCTTACATGAGACCTTCTCTCAGCTCCAAGCAGGCTGGGTCTTGCTTTACGAAAGGAGCTCAGCTTACAGCATGAAACCTGGTCACCGGGGCTTCACCATTCCTTGCCAGCTTTGCTGGGCATGGAGACACCAAGTCCTCATGGTGAAGCATTTAGCTTCAGCAAAAAAGCAAGCAGAGGACATGAATCAATCTATCTGGTCCATGAGGCTGGATCCTGCTCTCAGCTGCACCTCTGTAAAGCTGCAAGGGATCAGTTCTGAACTGACACATCAGTGTGTGTGGAGGAGCAGCAAGCACACATGTACTGGATAGGTACTGGTGGGATGAATGTGCTTCCTCTGCCATGAACATATTCCTTAGGTCTTCCCAGGAGCAGGATCCAGCCCACATGGGTGCTCCTGGGCCTCCCCTTTTTCCCTTGGCCAAACTGTCAAGGATGTGTGAAGGTTGCCCAGTGGAGACATCTCCCTCATCTCCTACATATGTGCCATGCACCACATGGGTGCCACAAGTCCAGCACTGCAGGTGGTGGAAGGCTCCTGACCCATCACCTTATCCATCCGCAGGGACGGACATCCCCGGCATACCTCAGGAGCTATTTATTGCTCCCTCCATCCCTCAGCTGCCTGCTCCATCACGTCACACAGGGAAAAACTGACTCAGACCTCCCAGAGATAAGACGACCACATCTGCAGCCCCGGGAATGCAATCAGAATAGCGCCCGGCCGCCTCAGCGAGGGAAGGAGGGGGCAGAATTCCTCCTTGCTGACCCCCTGATGGACCGTTGCCATGGAAAGCCGGCAGCCAACGGCCCCAGCTGGGGTCTGCTGAAGGATTTTCCCTGCTTGGCCTAAGGCGACGGCAAGGGAAAGGGGGGGAAATGCCAGGGAAGAGCTTGCATCTGGCCCTCCCCTGCTAGCACGTGTGGAGCTCACCTCCCTCCTGGCTGGAGCATCCTGAGGTGGTTGTGATCCAGCAGCGGGCTCAGACGCTGCTGGGCAGTGTTTGAAGCACAGATAATAAACCTCATAAACAGCTTTGTGTTAATGACAGAGCGAGCAGGGAAGGGACAGAGAGATGGTAACGCGGGACCAGGCTGCCATCCTCTGTGATGGTGAGGGCTCTGGGACACCCATCCAGCTCCTCTCCCCTTCAGCCTGTTTCCAGTCCCTCATTTTAGCATGAAGAAATAGGACACTCGTTTCTCTCCTGCAGGGAGAAACAATACCGGAGCTGAAACCATCCCCTGCCAGGCTGACGTGTGCAGCCTGTACAACTTAGGGTGAAAAACCCCACCATAGCTGAAGGTTGCACTGAACCGGGCACTGCGCGAGGGCTTCTCGCCCCAGTGCATTGGGATGAGGTGGGAAAGGCCCGAGCTTTAAGCTGCGTGTTTACACCAGGCACGTTGGAATGTGGTGCCAGCAGCAGGCACCCAGAGGAGCCGTCACCCCTCCTGCTGCCTCCCCGGGAGCTGGCAGGAGGGGATGGACAGCTGCTGCTCCATAATCATCTCTCCCCCAGTGACAACATGCTGGAGCTCAGTTCCAGGAGACACCTTGGGAAGAAGAATGCATTTACAACAGCCGAAGCACCGGGAAGAGCATCTCCTTCCAGTGAACCAGAGATGTGCAGCAAAATAAAATGTGGCTTCTTGTTAACTCTTGCCTGTACCGAAGCAAGCAGTGCAAGAGATGCTGGTCAAATCCTTGCCCGTGTTCACAGGCCTGGAGCTTTGTTCACTATCTCAGCAAAGACACTGTGGCTCTGAAGGTACATTAGTGGTTGGAAGCTCTCCCTGAAGGAGGGACCATGCCAAGAAACTCTCTGATACCTGCTGAGATCATGGTGTCAAGCGATCACCGTGCACAGCAGCCAGGATGGGGAATGAGGTGCAAACCCATTGAGTCCAGATCCCATCCCTGCTCTGGCTTTGAAAAGCATCCCTGACCCTGGAGGGGAAAGGGGAGCCGGAGGAGGGACAAGGAGAGGGAACACCACCTGTGTATTGATCTGTCAATATGAAAAGGGTTTTTCTGCTGGTTCCTGAGCTGGAGGCGAGAAGCTATTGAGTGCAAACCTCAGCTCTCCACTGCCCTGCTCTCAGCCGCTCCAGGCTGCTGTTCATTAGATGAGCATTAGCAGGAAGGCAGCTGGGAGGGATCTGGCTTTCTGCACCCTGTAGTCACCCACTCAACAGGCACCACTCAACCATACCCATCAGAGCACCCTCCAGTTCCTCCGGCTGCCAGGCTGATCCAGCCGGGAATGGGCAGAGAGGCACCAGGGAGCAGACCACAGTTGCCCCCACAGAATTAACCCTTTCACCACATTTCCACAAGCAGGGCTTTCCAGTAACAGGGCTTACTTTTGCACCAGCCCCAGGTTCAGCTCAGTAACCATGCAGGAGCCAAGGAGGCTGGAGCATGGAACAGGCGTTTTTCCTGCCTGCATCCTATTTGGGAGAAATTACAACAAAGTTGTGAGGATTTGCAGTTCTTTTCACACTCCTTTTCCCAGATTAACACATGGATCCACTTTCTGTTCAGCAGCCTGGGAGCGTTATTGTTTTGTCTTTGTCACAACCTCACACTCCCACATCCCAGAGCTTTCCAGCGTCCCACCGATGGATTTGGGATATCAACAGGAGATGAGGAGCTCACTTTAATTAGCATGCACTTCTTCACTGCAAGCCCCCAGCAACTCACATGGGGTTTTATCCTCATCTTGCAGACCTGAGAGTGACGAAGTAATGGGAAGATCAAGGGACATGACCAAGGGTGGTCAGCAAGAAGGTGGCAGAGCAATGGAGTCCTTCCTGTCCCCATAACCTGCACTGAACCCAGCAGTGATATTACAAAGCACTCTGCTTGCAAGGAATAACAGGAAGATCCCGTATTATCCAGTTGCATAAATCAGCCTCTCTCCCTTGCTATCAATGGAGCGACACAGATTCAAGGAAACTGGGTTAGATCCACATTTATGTTGGGATGCAACACTCACAGGTTAAGCAAAGTTCCCCTGACTGTCACTGATACCAAATCCCACCAGGGAGAAGACCCTGCCCAGATGAGGCTTGATGTCAAGCCTTTACCAGGGGCATGGGCCAAGCTCTCATTATGTGTTGTAAAATAAACTTCCCAGCAAAGGCAGGACGAGCTGTTTCAGCTGCTTTCAGCAGAAGACGTTATCCGTGGAGCAGATAAATTCAGTTCAGCCTCACCTATGGCTCCCCAGCAGCATCAGCACTCAGCTCGCTGCTATCAGCACATCTGCAATGCATCCACGCTGGTGTGGAGGGGGAAAGCCAGAGCCTCTGCATTGTCCTTCCCCTGCAACGCTGGTCTGAACTGGCTGTGGTGGGAACAGGAACATGTTGCTTCGGTTTCTTACCCTGCCATCTCTTTCCATGTGTACTCCTCTCTTTCCATGTGTGCTCATTCCCAGGCCAGCATGGAAACACAATGGGAATCTAATGGCTGCAAGCTGCCTTGCAACAGAGGCAACAACCAGCCACCGGCTCTTCTGCAGGCTATGGGGTGAAGGGCTGCAGACACTGGTGAAGGCAGCTGGGTGAAGGTGAGAGCCACAGCCAGGCTCTCCAGGGCCAGAAGGCAGGAGAAATGAGGGAGGAGAGCCTTGGCTTGCATTTTCCCCTACTCTCTTACTGTTCCTGATCACTCCCAGGGGATGCTTTCATTCTACATATGCTCAGAGAGACGTGTTAGCTGAGATGAACAAGCCACCATGGGAGGCTGGGACCAGCTCTGGCACCTCCACATGATCCAGCAGGCTCTAACTTGCCATGTGTTGTGCACCTCCAGGTCTGAAACCCCTCCATGTAGCTCAGGAAACAGACTGACCAATATCAGTGGGAAATAGGAGGAATATGGTCAGTAGAGATGAGCAACACCAAATCTATGAGCTCCATGGTATGCTGGGGTGCCTGGTGTTGGCTCTGGGGCTGTGCTGGTAGGGAAGTGAACCCGGGGGCTCTCTCCTTCAGGCAAATCCAAAGCATAATTTTTCCCTGCTGTGTCATAAGACCCAGCACATCAGCCCCCAAACACAACACTGAACCCCAGCACTGCAGCCAGCAGCATTGCAAACCTCACCGTGTACAGCAGCGAGCACATCCCATCGAGCAGAGACTGAGCTCCAGCAACAGCTGCAGGGAGAACTGTGCCCACTCCTCCATGCAGCACCCAAAGGATCCAGGCACCAACGTCCCCCTCCAGCCCCCAGCATGACTCACACTGGTTGCCATGAAGAAGTCACCATTTGCATGCAGCAGCTACCCCACGGTAGGGTGAGAAGCTCCTTCAGCTCTTGCTGACTCTCTGGGGGCAGGCAGCAAGCGGTGGCACCTCAGGGGCCAGCGTGGTACCAGATGGCAAAGTCTGGCATTTCCACAGGCATCTCCAGGCTGCTACCAACACGGTGCGTATGTGCAGCACGCCCCAGACAATGCTCCCTTGCAAATGAGATGCTCAAAAGCAAGAAGGGAGCTGGGCACCCAACTCCTATTGGATTTAGGTTTCTTTCAGCTCCTTTACACTCGCAGCCTCAAAGCTCCCACCCTTGCCAAGCACCACGCAGCATTAGAGCGATCGATGCCGGCGAGGGAGAAGCACACACACGCTCGCACCCACTCGGCACATGCTGCTCAGCACGGAGAGAGATGGAGCACACAGACCCCAACCCGAAGCTGAGCTCGCGCGGCAACAAAACCCAACACATCCACAGGCAATGCCTCCTGGCATCGGTGCAGAGCCGTGCGGTGGGATGGCTGCTCCCGCAGGCGTGTGAAAAGCCCAGGCTTGGGAGAGAGGGGGTAATTATATGAGAGGGGAGCAGCTGATTCAAACCCTTCCTGACCCCGGGCTGAAGAGTTCTCCTGATCGATCACGAAGATGCTCTTTCATTTTCCTCAAGCGTTTCGCTGACGGATGGAAAAATCAATGCCCCACAGAGGAGTCTGGAAGGGGGTGGAGCAAGGGGAAGAAAGGGAGAGAAAGGGAATGGGCAATGGGAAGGAGGAGAAGGGAAAGCAGAGAGAGGAATGTGCTGGGGGAGGCAGGGGCTCCTGAAGGGGGTGGTGGGAAGGTGGCACCTCTGGTCATTGCCTGCCTCTGAGGTTTGGGA